>JAEIFU010000199.1:0-194270 GCA_018904235.1 Lordiphosa stackelbergi | reverse complement strand
ACAATTTCAAAAGAATACACACTCACTATACAAACATCAGGACGCATGCTTATGCCAAAATACGGAACGCATTTTTGCTTTTAAGCAATTTCCGTCCATTTGATGGTACTTGAAAAAAAATGCTCAAATAGGATTTCTTACCAAGCAACAACAAATGCAATCAAATCGCAAGTGCCGTCAGCTCACTTGAGTTAATGATATACACTCACTTCACTCACTTCACATGCGGCATTATCAGGCCTGAGCCCATTGAAGAGGGTTACATGCGAAACGGAACCCTCTCCCCTACCCCCGGGCTGGCTCGGTTGAGGTAACATTGTGTCAAGTTTTGGCAAAGAAAGCGAAGCCGCGCAACGCACCCCTTTTGCACACTTGAACAGAAATCAAAAGCGCTGATAAGGGTAAAAATGAAAAATATAAAATAACGAGAGTACCGCCACTTAAGCGCGGTTTTTGAATGACTGACAACCTTTCTTCTCGCCCCTTTTTGCATTGCAACTGTGAAAACAATTAAACTCTAGACATGAAAATATTTTGGCCCCTTTTAAGTTGATAAATCCCTAAACAAAGCCTGGTGCTTCCCCCAGGTATCTCAAGTGTGACATTATCTACCCTTATGTAACAAGCAGATGTGCCTATACATTTCTGCCTGATCCGATCTAATCTTTTAGCTATTTAATATGTATTAATGTTGCGCCGGGATTGGACACCCGCTTGAGCTTGGAAATTCCCACGTTAGCGGCTTCATTAAAAAGCAAACAGAAATAGTAGTGGCACTTCCGAACTGAAACTTCCTAGAACTCAAAACAGCTCAAACAATAGTTTAGCCAAAAACCTTGAACGCTCGAATGTTGTCAACAAGGTGAACCGAAAAGAAACCACAGCAGGGTTCCTACTAAAACGAACAACTTCAAAGGCTTTGCACCGCCCCAAAGAACGGACATTGATAAACGTTTTCTCAATTCACATTCATTCATTGGTCCCAAAATGTGCAAATATTTTTACTCGAAAATTTCTTCATAATTTTTGCGGCACTTTTTCTTCTTTTTTGTTATGTTTGGGTGACTTCCAAATTAGCAGCAGGTCTTTTTGTTTAGGATAACAAAGGATAATGACCAAACACAAGTTGTCAAATACTGAAATGTTTCATTGACTGTGCGTGCTAAATGGCACATTGGTGAGGATTTCGACTGTTATTCCAAGGAAATGTAAACAAACGGAAAGTCTATAAGGAAATGGTTCGTACAAAAGAGAAAATAAGGATAAGCCAGACTTCCGCTGGAATGAAATTTCCTTTCCACTCAGTCCAATTTATAATTGAAATAGCTAAATTCTTGTATGAAACCGAAATTTCGCGCACAAATTTGCAAGTGCCAACTGCAGTCCGATACCCAGACACAAAACTGCAAACAGGAATAGGGAGTTGGCATGGAAATGGTCTAACAATTGCGTACAAATAGGGAAGAGCGAGGCCCAAAGAACAGCAGCTAACTGACATTTGCCTGTCAGATGCTGTTGGCTCTCATTCGTTAATGTCAGGGGCAAGAGTTAATCTCGCGTGCATTTCCAAAACAACAGGAGGAGGAGGATGAGGAGGAGCAGAAAAAGGAGAAGGGGATGGACTCTCTGTCAAGGTACGCACACTGGTCAAGCCTGGTCAGACCAGGCTGGGCAGATATATTGTAATCAAGGTTTTGTTGGTTTTGTTTTGCCAGGCTCTCTGCTGACATGAAACAGCAAAGAGTAAGAGCAACGGCACAATATCAGCCACAACTGACAGTGCACTGCCAGAAATTGTTTAAGTTGGATGAATTTTTAAACGGAATCAAATAAACTAAAGAGATGCAAACTTATAGGTTAATCAGAGCATATCCCCACAAAAAGAAGGGGCAGAATACCTAGCATAGGAAAATTGACAGGGTTGCAAACTAGATAAGCGGAAGCTCAAATCGCACCGTACTTAATAGTAAGAGAAAACATCGTTTGAAGATAAAGAGGTGCACAAAATACAAGGAACAGACAAATCTACACAGTTAAATCCAAGCTCGATGAGAGGGATGACTATATAGGCCGAATTGGTGGTAGTACTCAGATAGTCAAGTGGCTAAATCAAGGTTATCGGTAACAAACCTGCAGATTAACTCTACGGATTCAACTTTGAAAACTATAACGAAAATGTAGTAGTAGGAGTAGAAGTTGTTTATTTTATTCACAAAATTTGTTTTCAAAATGTACATAGTTGGTGTTCTAATATCCCTATATCCATACACTCATACTACACTCGGATTTCCAGCTGGTCGCGAGAGACCGAATCGTTCTGAGGTTGTGACTATGGTAGAGTTACAGATTTGAATAGAATAACATAAGTCAGCTTTGGTTTAAAACCGCGATAACTATATTTGATACAATTGAATTATAAATGCCATTGAGGAATATCCTAAAAATCTTTTTATGCTTCTCTCGAGAAATTTGAAAAGAATAAAGAATGCAATGAGGTGAAACGTTTCTTCTTTAGCGTTTAAATTGCAGAGTGTGCAATGTCGCTGACATATGGGCGGGAAACTTGGTTTAGCATTTCACTGCGAATGATATAAGGCTAAGGCTGTTTTTGTCGTACCCTAGTATCCTCGTCGAGCTGCTCCTAGCTTGCCGCATAAAATCAGAGTGAGATTTTCGAACAGTTCCTTTTAAGATTATGGATATTTGGCAACTCAAATTTGGTTTCTTCTGCAAGTGTTCTCCATATTTCAAAGCACTGGGATCGACTCAACAGCAGGGATATGGCATTATTGACCGGGCAGTTGCATCAAACATTCTTTATTGCACACTTGGGAGGACGTTTTGTTTGCCCAGCAGCGTATTTCATGTACAGTTAAGAGTCTTTATAGCATTTCGAAGTTTCAGCTAAAGATGAATTTTAAATCGAATGTAAGACGTGACGTTAACTCCCAAGTATGTTAAAAATTTGACTTGTTCGATTTCGCATGTGTTCGGGTACCATATTTCTATTTTGCTGATCCGTCCTGTATTGTCTCTTATTGGAAGGATTTTCGTTTTATCCGTGTTGACAGTTATAGGCTTTTCACACTGACAAATCTAAATCAAAATGTTCATCAAGATTTTCCATAATAATTATTCTTCTTCTTTATTTTCTTACAACCATACAAACACATAAAATTAATGACATTAACAAAAAATTTTTCCACAACCTTTCCCACTTAAATTCCCACTTGTAAAATTAGTTTAATAAAATTTACCAATTAAATATTACACTGGTCTCCCACTTTAGTTTTCTCACCTTGCCATGTCCCAGTTCTTTCGCATTCCTCTTGTAGACCATTTTTGCTGGAGCTTGTTATTTACCATACGGGTAACATGTCCCAGCCCGCTGTTGCTAGTGCTGTTTTATACCAGACTAGTATCCCCCTCGAGCGCAACAGTTCGTCATTCTTTCGGATGAAAACCCGAAAACCAACTTTCAAAGGTCCAAAAATCCTGCGAAGAATCTTTCGCTCGAAAAACGCCAATCGCCGCCTCATCCGCTGGGATGCCCATGCTTCTGCACTTGAGGCCTCTGCTCTTGAACTCCCTACTGAGCCCGTAGTAGCATCGGTTTCGAGGGTGATGTTGTTGTCGGCCGGGTTATCATCGTTACGGGGTAGACAAAGTCGTCTACAACTTTAAAGTTGTACTCTCCCATTGCAACAGATTGCCCAAGACGCGGGTACTTCTGTTTCGAGGACACTAGGTACTTCGTCTTGTCCTCGTTCACCGCTAAGCCCATCAGTTCCGACTGCCTCTAATCTCTGAAAACGCCATGCTTACCGCCCGTTCGGTCTTGCCGATGATAGTCAATATCATCGGCATATGCGAGCAGCATTACATCTTTATTAAAGATGGTGCCCGATCTGTTGGCATTTGGGCACCGGCGGAGTATGTACTCCATCAGCAGATTAAAGAAGTCACACGATAAGGTATCACCCTGCCTAAAACCTCTTTTGGTATCAAAAGGCTGGGAGTGGTTCGTTCCTATTTTGACGGAGCTTTTAGTGCTTCTCAACGTCATCATGCAAAGTCGAACGTACTTTGCTGGTATACCAAAGGTAGACAGGGCTTCAAAAAAACCTTGACCTTATCGGTGTGTCGAAAGCGGCTTTGTAATCGACAAAAAGATGGCGATTTTCGATGTTTCTCTCTGTAGGTCTTCTCCAGGATTTGGCGTAATGTGAATATCTGGTCTGTGGTGGATTTACCAGGTCTAAAGCCACACTGATAAGGTCCAATCAGTGTGTTAATAAGCGGTTTTAGACGTTCACAAATAATACGTGACAGAACCTTATATGCAATGGGAAGGAGACTGATCCCGCGGTAGTTGGCGCAAACTGCAAGGTCTCCTTTTTTAAAGATTGGGCATAGGACACTTAGATTCCAATCGTCGGGCATGCTTTCGTCAACCCGTATACGGCAAAGAAGTTGGTGCATGCACCTTACCAATTCTTAGATTATGTTAATAGATTAGCTTCTGTAAATATTGCAATTATTACATCATCAAAATCAGCTAAATTCATGCTAGTCGGCCTGATCGGTTATATGGCAGCTATACAAAAAAATAGTCTAAATTGAACAATATTTTTTTAGGACACCTTCGAAGCCTAAAATACGTGTATAAACTGAATTGGCTCTACCGACTTCGATATCCGTTACTCAAGAAAAACATGGTTAGATCGCGTTCTTAGTGTGGCCATCCAAAAGTATGCAACATTTTTAGGGTGGGAGGGGGTGGAGCGGGGCTTTCTATAACGAGAACCGTTCCGATCGTCTTATCATTTCTTCGGCAAACGATTCATCTTATTATGCTAACTATCTCTAGAAGGATCGAATTGTCTATCTTTAAAACGAGGAGATATACGTTCCAAATTGCGGGGGCGGGAGTGGGGCGTGTGGCCAAAATTGAGAACAAACTTGATCTGCGTGCAGAGTAAAAGAAGCATTTGTCCCATACATGTCAAACCTCTATCTCTTACCATCTCTGCTGGGGTGTTCTCGACAGACGGAGACGGAGAGCGGACGGACGGACAGACGGACTGCTATATTCGTCCGGCTGTTGATGCTGATCAAAGATATATATACTTTATAGGCGGATGATTCCTTCTGCCTGTTACATACTAGTATACCAAATTGCACCAAATTTGGTAGGATACCTTGGGAGCCTTAAATACGTAAATTAACTGAATTTCTGTTCAATAGTTTAAAAAACAACAAAGTTAGTGAAAATCGGCCAGATCGTTTATATGGCAGCTATATAAAATAATGGTCTAAATTTAACGAATATTTATTAGTCGCCTTGGGGACCCGAATATGGATAAACAAAGTTCGTGCAAAATCTTTATAATTAGACTTTTTGTCAAAAAAATCGACTTTGGGACCATTGTGGAGCGGTTGGAGTTGCAAAGGGAGCATTGAAGGAATCTGCGTAAAATGCTTTGGGAGTTAGCAGCGAGTCTAGCTACCTTTAATTCCGAGCTATTTTGAACGAACAACAGATAATACCATCAAACCATTTGTGCATTGTGCATACGCTGCTATTTTTCATTCGAAATAACAAATCTTGCAATAGCAGAGCTTACAAGCATCAAGAAGGTTAATTGCTCCATCTGGATGCTCTCTATAAACAGGCCTAGCCGCTTCTAAAATATAAAATAATTACCGGTAAAGCAAGTGCAGGTATAAAAGTCACAATTTATTACCACTTACAAACATCCAAGCGCCTCTTGGTGCAGATTCATGCTACTCATGGTCAGCAGCTCCTCTTCGTCTTCAAACTGCAACTAACATGCGTTCCATGCGTTCCGCTAAAATGTGTTCAGTGTGAGCCCCCATAAGCAGACGAGGTCATCTGGATAGATAAGAACGATTACCCTGACGCTCGCTACCGAGATTCCACCCTTCATCGAGCTGGCGATATCATCGAAATTAATAACTTGTCGAACGTCCCTAACGTGAACGGGATCTCATCTTTTTAGTAAGTGTTCGGCTCAAAAAACAGTTACTTGTATATGAAATTATATAATTTTCAGTGCATTACTAAGTTCAGTGCACGAGTTCAATTTTGCAAATAAAACAATCGTCAATTTGTGATATTTTAATCCTAACTTCGCATATAAGGGTACAAAATGTAGAGGCTATCGTACAATTTCTGACATCAGAATCTTCTGCAAGCTCTGACAGAATTCTTTATAAAGTAGAACAATAAAGAACTTGTATTTTTGCTTTGAACAATGCTTGTTGAGGGATTTTCAAAACTGACCAATAGATGGCGCCACTACTTGATTTGAACAATGCTCCTTCAGTACCGACCAATTGACGGCGTCACTGCTGTGACCATTTGGCAACTCATAACTTGAGTATAGTTCATATGATCTTTATCATTCCTGCCTCAAATCGCAAAACAATCTTGATTACTAAATTTCTCTAGAGGGTACAAACCATCTTTATCCTCCGCGGGGGCGGGAGGCAGATAATGGAATATATAGTTTCTTAGGCTTAATATCTTACTATAATAAAAAGCACAAAAGATCCGAGCAAAAACACCCAAGGTATGCTAAACACAATTTGGCTTGATGAAGCACGGGTGGTTAAGCATCGTCGACAGCGTCATTCTCGCTGTGCCTATTGCTATAAGCTGGGCGAGATGTGTGTGTTCGTTCGAAACAAGGTTATAGGGTATTTTCAAATGGGGGCACTCGACTACAGCGGTCTTACTTGCCAGTCCTTATAAAACCACTGATCTGAATTAGTCTCAACTTCCGAGCGGCTTAAATCCCTTTCTTTTTCTAGAAGAGCCAACTAGTACCAAATAATTCGTTTTCGCAAATAGTCCCAGAAGCTAATTTCATCCACTCCGAATTATTACAGAAATTGTGGGCAAAAATAAGGCATCAAAATAAATTGGATTTGTGGATGAAATTTTTCTCAGTGTAATAACTGTCTGACTGATGTACTGGCAACCAGCAGTGGCAGCATCAGCAGCAACAACGTCAGCTGATGGATGGTTGAAAGCCTGGCCCTGCAAAATGAATGAATGACATGGCAAGCATGTGCCCGGGTGGCTCTCCCAGCATCCCCAAGTTTGGGATTGCGACTCGAACTCGGACCTCGGCACACGCAATGTGTTCAATGATGATGATGATGCCCAAACACAAACATGCAGATATACGGCTGATGGGTAGACAGGGGGAGGCGAGTGAGTGGAGGTGCACCGCGTGATAAGTTGCCTGGTCAGTGGCCAACTGAACTCAACTGTCCGTCAGCTGCATTTGCATACGCCTCGCATGCAAAATTGCTTTATGAATTATAAACAATGCCCAGACAGACACACAGACTCGGAGCACCCAGCCAGAGTTGCTCGTTAGCTATAAACTATATTTGTATATTCTGACAATCCTCCGGCCAGCTGCCCGCTGCCGCTCCCGCCCCCGCTCCCGCTTCCTATCCGATTCATTGCGCTGACAGTGATTATGTCGCCAAGTGACATCCATCAGCAGCTGTGTAATTTATTGCCCTGAGCCCTGGCCAAAGATTGCATTCGGTTTGCTGGTCAAACGTGTCTGCCACGTAGGCAAATCCACACACCACAAAATGGGTGTGGTTAATTACAGGTGAAGCAATATGCAATATGAAAGATACCGGTGTGTATTTATGTGCATAATACGCAATGAACCCATCAGAAAAAGTTAATAGGCTTATGGCTTAAATTGTTTAAAAACAAAAAACGATTTTACAGTTTACTTAACGGCTTTGCCTGCCCGATTGTTGATTAAAATATTTACTGAGGGTCGGAATTAAATCTACATATATTCTGATTTTGGTTGAAAAGTACTAAATAAAGGTATAACATGGATGCTATCGGGATAACTCGGCTTAGCTCACAGCTTTAAGGGCGTTGCGTCGAATGTGAATGGCTGAAATGGTCTACAGAGAAATTGAAACAAATGGCAGCTTGTAGACCAAGTTGCTAATTGTGTAGTTATTCCTCCGAAGAAAAGTAGTCATATCTTCACACTACCGTTTCCTGTGAAGCCACCATCAATCTGGACAGGCGCTTGCCATTTTGACTTTCCTTTAGCCCGTATTGTACCTACATACATACTTACTCGTTCATTTGGCCCGTGGCCTGACTTTGGCACGACTTTGACTCGACTCGACTCAGCTCCGCTCCGCTCTGACACAGCGCACCAAGACATAGTGGCAGCGTAATTTGAAATGAAAATTAACGACATGCAATCAATTTTCGTAGTCGTTGTTATTTGTTATTTTGATGACTTGCCTTGTACACTCTTTCTGCTCTCACTCTCCCATTTGTCAGGAGCAAAACAATTGGGAGCATGAAAATGAAATATGTCTGCGCCGGCAGGGCGAGAGCAAGTGACTCTCAACCCACCGCAATATGCTTAAGTTGTGGTTATTTATTGTCTGGCATTTATAGTTCTGCCTGCAGGAGAGGTGGGCCAATTTTTCATATTTCTCAAAAGTGCAAAGAAGGAAGTTTCGCCTGATTCGTATCGACATATTTCGCCCGCATTTTGTATTCCGGCTGTCAACGCCAAAAAGTTCAGACTAACCCCAAACTGATCCCTCTCTGATGACCTCCCTGACTGGCTGACTGACTGACTGACTGGCTCACTGACTGACGTGAGCTTACGTTTTGGCCTCACCCTCCGCCCTTCCCCTACCCCTTCTTGGACTGATTGATGGGCGACAGCAAAAAAGTTGGCACTTGCTTTGGCTGTTGTGTCGATTACACAGCCAGCTCTCCCCTAAAAAAAACTTTTCCTGTTTTTCTTGTTGGGCGAAAAAAAAACACATACACACTAACCGAAATAAGTCATCGCGTGCAGTGTAGACATCAAGTCAAAGTTAAGATTGATTAGTTATTGAAAACGCTCGTTGTACCCCAAACATTTGGTGGTTGAAAGCCAGCTGAAGGTAATTTTTCGCTAAAACTTAAATGAGAGAGAGAGGTATACCCTGTAACAGGAGGAAGTGGAAATGATCCAGAATGACCTGAATTCGCTACAAAAGCTCCATAAGATGCCCCGTTCTTACAGTATTTGGATAGAAATTTTCACAATAGTTCCGAGAAATATCTCTTTTATTTTGCACATCAATCCTAATTGAGGTCGAAGTTTTCTAAATCATTCTCCAAATAAGATCTAGTCGTTTTACTTTTCACCTGCAGTCAGAAATTATTTTTTTGTATTTTTGAAAAAATCTCCCTAAAGTTTATAAAAATTTCTTTATTCCAAAATATGATTTTCTTTTTAGGGTGAATCATCTTAGAATGGATTTTAATAGGTAAATTACTTATTTTCAGGGCGAATTTGGTGCCTTTTGGGGTGAGTTTTTTTGAGTGTAATTCTTTTTCAAAGTGCTATCAAAATCCTCGGTGACAAAATTGGACTTATTTCTCAAACACTTTCATACATAGAGGGATTCAATGACCAGTTATTAATTTATGTCTGGACAGGCTGTTTCGGAATTATCCTCAATTTACTCATCAGCAGACTTTGTTGCTTTTCACACTTCAAACACTTGCATATTTTGCATTAAAGGCCTAAACTCAGATGAGATAAATTTTTAGTTTGGTACGATATTTCACATGAATAGAAACTATTTCATACAAATAAGATGCCTTTTCAAACGTATTCAGATTTCAAAGCTGTACAGAATTGTTTCTATTTATGTGAAATATCGTACCAAACTAAAAATTTATTTTATCTGAGCATAGGCCTCAAGACTTTTATGTTTTTAATAATTTGAAAGTAAAAAGTCAAAGCTCTCCCCTTGTAGAATATAATACAATCTAAATAATTTTAGACGCTTAAGCGACTTTTCATTCGAAAATCTCAAAATGGGTATGAATAAGGAGTTCAAACCGGAACCGTACAACGAACAGAACCCATTAAAGCTTCAATCCCCTTCAGAAGAGTTAGGTTCGCTTCACACACCGGTTCCTTTACTAATCGAACTTAAAGTTTTGGTACGAAGCTTGGTTCATATCGTTGATATATTTTTTGGTAAAAAATAATGCTTATTTTCCGATAAGGAAGCTTTCAGCTAACGAAGGTATTAAAAATGAAACTCATTCATTGTAGTAATCATTCATTAGTTCTCTACTAGGGCCGCACCTTCTGCGTAAATCAATAAACTGATATGATGTGACATTTCAAAACTTGACTTTATTTCCTTTTCGAAGACGTTATATCCAGTTTTGATATAATTTTGAAATGCTCTGATTCAGCACTATAAAGCATTTTTTAAAAGGGTCCAAACATTGCACAATGGTCTCAAAGTCGGTTTTTTTGGCATAAAGTCTAATTATAAAGATTTCTGCACGAACTTTGGTTTATACTCATATTTCGTGCCCATAAGGCGACTAATAAATATTCGTTCAATTTAGACCATTATTTTATATAGCTGCCATATAAACGATCTGGCCGATTTTCACAAACTTTGTTGTTTTTTAAACTATTGAAATTCAGTATTTACGTATTTAAAGCTCCCAAGGTGTCCTACAAATTTGGTTCAATTTGGACTATTATTTCATATAGCTGCATATAAAGATCTGCCGATTTCACTAACTTGTTTTTTTTAAACTATTGAAATGTAATTCAGCTAATACACGTATTTTAGGCTCGAAGGTGTCCTAACAAATTTTGTTCAACTAAGACTATTTTTTTATATAGCTGCCATATAACCGATCAGGCCGACTAGCATGAATTTAGCTGATTTTTATGATGTAATAAATGCAATATTTACAGAAGCTAATCTATTAACACAACTTTAATTAGTTAAATATTTTTAATCATTAAATTCAGAATCTAAATGTAAACAGTATTTATTCTCAATATCGGATCCATCCGAATCTTCTGTATTATCTTCATTACAAAGAGGGTCCATACTACAACTTAATGTAAAAGAGGGAACGTCCAAAAGCGCAATGACATCCGTCTGAAGAGATATCTTTTTATTTTGTGCCTTTCTTTAATTTAAACATTAACTAGAGATCAGTGGATCGTTAGAGTCCATAGCTCTATGAAAAACGACGTGCATATTATTCTGACGACTGCTTTTTCCTTGCATGCATTCCTCAATCAATTTTTTATGCTCAAACTCGAAGTGGTCTGAAAAAATCGTGATTTCACGGGTTTGTGAAAATTCGTGATAAAACCAATTAGACTATCGTATAGAGGACACTTTAATGAACAATATTGCATTTACAGTTACGACAATCCTCGACAATCCACCAAACTTTTACTCCACGAAACATAATTATTTTGAGGTTAAGCTAGCCTAAAACAACACACAACAAAAACACATAAAACAGAGGACAAAGCACATATATAGAACAAACTCAAACGAAATTGTATTAAACATACCTTGGACATTATTTTCCATAGTTTACTTCAATTGTTTTAATCAATTTTCGTTTATTTTGAAAGCAATAAACTTAGACAAAATTTTGCTACAGCAAAAGCCACGTGCGGAGTTAAATGAATGGCTGACTTTCAGGGCTTCGCAAAACTTTAAGGGCTGAATTTCATAATAAAATTTTTCGATTCTATGACCGCTAGGATATACTCTTTTAAAAAATAAATAGATTTTTCCACAAATCCCAAATTTTTTTTTGGACTTTATGCCAAAAAAATCGACTTTGGGACCATTGTGCATTGTGATAATTTTAGAAGCTCTGAAAAACTCAACAGGACTTCAGGACCGGTTGAAAATGGAAGCTTAAGTGCATTCATACGTGTATTTGTATGAAAAGAAACAGGACAACTCAATTGATCAGCAAATTATTTTGTCATGCAATTTCCTAAATTTATAGCCATTTTAGCACCAAACTTGACGTTGAAATGAACGGAACTGTTTTCTCTTGCTGTTTTCGGCTCGGTTTAGCATTTTTAAACTAATTTCGGTTTTCGACCACAAATATGCGGTTCGATGTGTTTGGTTCGGTTCGGTGCAGGGCCAGCTTGTATAGTTGGAATAAAGAACAGTTCGATAAAGTTTTTGATTGACGACTCTCCGACAATTTTATACTCTGTACCGAAGGTACATATTAGTTAATCTAAAGTGAAATAACTCCCTTGGGCGTTATTGCATTAACAAAAGTGACCCATTATTTCTAAAAAAAACTCTTCGAATTTACCTATTGCAAAAAAAATAAACCCAAAGACAAAAATGCCACATTCAAAAATCAGACAGTAAAAAATCAGACATTGATTGCTTTAACCGCTGCTTATGTTCGATGTTCCATGAGTTAATGGTCGATTTTCAGTTCCCACGTTACAATGAAATGCAATGAAGCCATAAATAAATAACGTGTTTTTAACCCCATCGTCGTTCTTGTGATCAAATGTTTTGATTAACACCTGTGAGGTTGAAAGTTTTCACCATCCCGTAGAAATATTGCTTCTTCGATCCGGACTGTCTTGTTGAATCTATAAAAGCGGTCTAGCAAATCGAAGGATGGAGCCACCAATGGTGAAAGTGCATTTGACAGCGGGTTATTCTGTGTCAGTTTCATTCACAGGAAGGTACAGGACTTTCGAGCCGGATATTAACCCGCGACTTAATAAAAAGAAATAAAACGAGAGCGTAAGTTAAAGTCGGCTGTAACCGACCTCGATATACCCGTTACTCATGAAAATAAATGTTAAACAGCGTTCCTGCGTTCCTGAGGGCGAACATCCCAAAAGTATGCAACATTTTTTTACTTCGCTATTATTATCCGACCTTGATGAAAATTTTAGGGACTATAGTTATTGCTAATATAAATTTAAAATTTAACAAAGTTATAAATTTGTACTCGATATCTTTAAAAACTTGATCTGCGTGCAGACAATAGGAGTCTACATGTCAAGTTTGATGTCTCTAGCTCTTCTAGTCTCTGAGATCTAGGTGTTCATACAGGCAGACGGACAAGTCTATGTCAATATATATACTTTATATGGTCGGAAATGATTCCTTCTGCCTGTTACATACATTAGCACGACTTTAGTATACCCTTTTTACTCTACGAGTAACGGGTATAATATAATAAATATATAAAATATATATGCATGCATCCAGCAAACTCTGTTAGTTCTTTTAGGCTTTATGTGTTTACTTAAGGGCTGCTAATTGGTTTTGAACTGGACCGGTTCATTACCGAAATTCCAGCATTTATTTTACTGTGAGCCGACCCATAAACCAAATCAGTTTTTAAATAATAGCTAAACCGGAACCTGTTCCGAACCTAAAATTTCGGTTTTCGGTTTTCTGTTTTCTGTTGACTGGTCGGTATTATGCCATAGAGTCTTAAAATCAACAGGCAAGTATAAAGGTTCAGAATTTCTTATACAATCGTCATACAGTCAATATAATCGTAAATTTTTAATATGGACGTTGACGTACAATGCGCAGTACGTTCAAGTGGCCCATGCGACACCAAGCCACGGCTTGTTACGCGCGAACCCTAGACAAAATAGTAACCGAACCGACCGAGAGGCGGAGACCCTAACATGTGACACGTAATCGCGGAGGAAAAACATAAAGTAATATCAACTACGGGTTAAATAGGTTAAAATAGTTGTTTTTAAAGCAGGAAGGGAAGCTTCCGAGTTGATTACACGGTAGAGTTTATTGTAATCAGCACAGAGAACACGAAACGGTTCATGCAAAGCATAGTTAGTGGTACAACGATTTAGTGATAGGGGTATAAAATTGCGAGTCGGTCTAATAGGAACGTTGAGGTTAATTTGGCCAACCAACTCAGATGAGTCGATTTCACCATTAATTAATCTATGTATAAATATTACACCAAGCATAACTCTACGGTTAATGAGGGAGGGAACGTTAATCAAAAGTAGCCTACTAGAGTATGATGGTAAACGGACCTCAGGATTCCAGTTTAAGCCACGAAGAGCAAACAACAAAAACTGCTTTTGCACAGATTCAATTCTATCTTGATGGGTCGAATATTGCGGAGACCACACACAGGATCCGTACTCGAGTATAGGACGGACAAGAGAAATGTACAAAATTTTCGTTGTATACGGATCATCAAATTCTTTCGACCAGCGCTTAATAAACCCAAGAGTACTCCTGGCCTTACAAACAGTAGCCGTTATATGAGAGTCAAATTTAAGTCGGTGATCAAGGATTACACCAAGATCATTTACCTCATTGACTGTATCATTCAAACACTCTAGTGGGACATTATTTATCATATAAGAAAAGAATTGTGGTGAGCTTCTGTAAAATGTCATAACCTTACACTTGGAACTGTTAAGGTTTAATAGATTATCTTTACACCAAGACTGAAATGCATCCAAGTCAGCTTGCAAATTAAAGCGGGAAACCAAATTATTATATGTTAAACATAGTTTCACATCATCGGCGTACATAAGCACACGAGAGTGAGTCAAGACTGTCGGGAGATCATTTATGAAGAGTGTAAAAAGCAATGGACCCAAGTGACTACCTTGGGGTACACCAGAGGTAACCTGGATTGGGTGGGAATACGAATTACAGAAAAGAACTTTTTGTGTTCTAAAACTAAGGTAATCAGAGATCCAAATAAGAAGGTTAGTTGGAAAACCAATTAAACTCAGTTTGTGAAGCAGCAAGGAATGATTGACAGAGTCAAAAGCCTTACTAAAATCAGTATAAATCACATCAGTTTGCATATTACATAAGAATCCTTTGATCACTAATGATGTAAGCTCTAATAAGTTAGTTGTAGTGGATCGACGCTTCACAAAGCCGTGTTGATAGGGTGAAATAATGGAACTGCATAAATGCTGCAATTGAGATGTCATAATTCTCTCAAAAGCTTTCGGAATTGCAGATAACTTTGAAATACCTCTATAATTCTCAACATCAGACTTATTACCTTTTTTATGGAGAGGAATGATAAAAGATTCCTTCCATAACATAGGGAAAGTGGATGATTCCAATGACAATTCGAATAATTTATAAATAGGCTTACAAAGTGCATCAGCGCAAAACCTAAGTACACAACTAGGTACTCCGTCGGGTCCCGGTGCAGAGTTAAGATCACAAAGGAGAGAGCTTTCAGTTATCACAGGGCTAAAAATACAATTAGACTTATTCAGCCGATAAGTATGGTTGATTAGCAGGAAAGCTAGTGGACGAGTAGGTTACGTAAAAACCGATATCGCCGCGTGTCCTTTCATACCATAACGCACAGATGGGGGAAGTGGAGATTTCGTTTATTAACAACGATAAACTTAGTTTTGGAGAATTGAGCCTCAACGGTTCTAGTCGTTATAACATTATAATTGTTTCGATTTTCGATTAGCCAACGAATTGCAATAGTAAGTTAAATTGGCAGCTTTGGACTTAACAAAGGGAGGATGACACTTTCTAATAATTCTTATATTAGGGTATTTTGCAGTCGGGACTCTAACTTATTAATTATTAAAGCAACTTCCTCTTTAAACAGCCAATCAGAAAAAACTTCACTGTTCCGTCCCACACAATTTTGTGCAGTGTAATCACTTCGGCGTTTACTTTTCATGTGCCGCATACTTTCGAAAATAAGTCATAATGATTTTTGATCGATGCGTCAAGTCCAAGGCGTCATCAAATCATTAACAAAAGGAAAAAAATACCCCACCACCTCCCAAGCACTCATTATGGATCGTTACCCCAACCTTCTCTCTGCTGCGCATAATCATTTTCAATAAATAATTTTTCGCCCTCCTCCCCCACCAAAAAAAAAAAAAAACCACCAACTTGAATATTTTTTGTTGGTTGGCATAATGACAGCATGACAGGATAAATTACTGCCAAATGAATGAGGCAAAATAAGTCTTAAGCGACACACAAGCACACAGTCAGACAGCCACGCCCACTTGGGCGCTGGCAAAAGCCAAACATCATTTTTTTGTTGTGTAATTTACCACCAACAACTGAGTGAGTGGGGCGAGGCGAAGCATCGCCCGCATGGGTAAAATTAATAGGCATAATAATTTTTTGACAGCACACCCAAGGATAACACACAGTCGCCAAGCAGGCAGCAGGCAGCAGGCGGCAGTCAGGCAAGTCATCAGCGAGTCCTTTGCATGCGGTGGTAGTAAATTTTTTCCTTCTTGACTGACAGGCAGGTTGATGATAAATGATGTCGCTGATGTTGGTCTTGCTCGCTGGCCCCCAACCCACCCGGTTCTCTTGCCTTGTCATGGAGGCAATCAGTTGGTTCTCTCCTCTATCACTTTTGCACTGACAGTCGTTGCCTGATTGCTTTGATGACGTTGCCACATATTTTGTTTGGCCACACATTGACAGCCGAAGAGTTGGAAAAAAAATTCATAATTTTTGTGCATTCTCATTTTGGCTTTCGGTTATACCCTTAAAGGTCAAACGGGATGTATAGAATTTGAAACAAGCTACATTTTTGGGTCAAAATTTTTGAATAGTCTAATATTCTATAATTAGCTTAGTCTGAGTACCGTCAACTGAATGTCTTAGGATATCCTTTGCTACAAGGTATCCACTTGTACTAGGCAGATTCTCCCAATTAAAGCGTTATGTCAATCTCTCATTGAAACTTTGTAAATGAAAATTCTAATGTGGAAATTCCTGAATTTCTTTATGAACAAATTAGTATTAAGTCCTAAGTATCTACAAGGCTTACAAAACTACTAAAAGTGAACAACAACAGTTGCAAATTGTACGGCCTACTTCAGGGTGGCTAAGTGCCTTTTGCGAGCGCGATAAATTATCGAACCCCAGAGCTGAAAACACACAAAAACCAGGGTCACACTTTTGTTGTTTATATTTGAAAGCAGACACTACCAGGAAATCGACAGCGACCATTTTAGATCGATAAAACGGAGAACTGCCTTGAATCGTTGAGCCAAGACCGACTGAGAATGAGGTAGTAACTGGCTGGGATTCGTGAAAGTAAAGGGCCATCGCTGCTTCACACCAAATAATTCAATGAAGTTCATCATTTAAATTTAAAAAACGTATTTTACAGCATCCTTTATTATCACAAAGTTCCCATTCCCAATCTTCTTAAGAATCAATTATACTTCCAAGTGTATTTCCCTTTTCGAGTTGCCCAAAACATATCTTTTCGCATATATATTTATTTTATTTGGTGCCGTTGGCAATAAAGTTGAATAATTAATTGATGAAATGTTTGGTGCGTGTGTCGCTTTGACAATGAGTGATGGGTTTCCATTTGCCATATTCTCTCACTGTGTCTAGTTATACACCATAAACTCTAATATCAGCCTAGTCTACAGCCAACAATAGCAAATAAAGAAAAACGAAAAAGAAAAGAAAAATGAATAAAATCTATGAATTATGTGCCTAGTCATCAGGATCTAATTTATCAGTCGCGGGGTTTTGGCTCTGGGATGTGTCAATTTATAGTGTGAGAAAATTGCTTGGCATGATGAATGATGATGAGCAAGAAAAGTAATTAGTGAGGTTCAAGGATGTGTGTAGACGGACAGAAAGGCAAACATCAAACATCTAAGAGAAGGGTCAATTAGAAACTGCATTTTTAGGACTGGTTCAGTTCAGGCTTATGGGGTCTCTGGAATCCTTTAAGAGTTTACGTCTCGCAGACTTACAAAGAAGATCTTAACCTTTCACTCACCAGCGGAAAACTAGTCGATAGCCCATTACATCTGAAACTCACCGAAAAAAAACGATGCAAGTTTCTCAAAATAAAATTTAAAACAAAACTTAGGATCCTTGGGGTTTTCAGAAGAAGAGCAAAAGCTGAGGTCTAATACTGTAGCAAAATTTGGGTCAACTGATGTATTTATTCGCCTTTAGGGTAACCAATATTTTTAGGTGATAAGGGAAAGCCTCGAATGCGGAAGTCCAGGCATGCTGAGCGATTTAATGTATAAGAGGAAAGCAGAAGGTACTCTGATAACACAGTGCAACAAATTTCCAAAAATTGTACTAACTTGGGTGTGTGGGCGCGGAGCGTGGGGGAGAGGGAGACGGGGGGTTATCCTGGCCATGGAGGGTAACACCACTCGAACAGGAGATAATCTAAGTCCAAATAACAAATATGAAAATTTTGTTGGGTAATATGAAAAACTATATTTATATTTCCCACTAAAACTTTAGCAAACTATACTTTTAGGGGCATTAATGTTAAATCAATCGATTTTCTGTAAACACATTTAAAAGAATACTAGATTTTCGAAGCGTGCTCAGATATCCGCGAATAACTTCGCCATTAGGTAACCAAATTCATCGGGAGAACATTTGTTCAACGCAGAACTGCCTAGTTAATTTTATAATAAACTTTAAGGAAAAATCGCATAGAATAAAATAGTGAAACCAGTGGTGGTCAATGTACAAATTTCGAAAAAAAAAAAATCAGATTTGTAACCCACATTTCTCAGCCATCGCTGTAAATCATTATAACCTATGAATATGATATATTAGACTCTTCTCGTCGCTATCAGAATTAACAAAGTTATATAAAATCAGATGGTCCTCTCGGGAGTTATTTCAATTTAAGTGAGCAAAAAGATCAATAAACAGTTTTTGGGCCATAACTTCAGATTTTGGGGGTCCCCGAGGAAAACCAAGTATGAGGAAGTGCAATACGCGACCCGCTCTAAAGCTTACGATATGCCAATACCCAGGTTATTTCGCACTGTAGCACTGTGTAATTATAAGCTCAAGTCTGCCAATAAGTATTTTAAAATTCAAAAAATTCTTTATTAGCACATGTGTTCTGAGCACGAATCGAAAAAGTACAGACAGATCAATCGTCATCGACCGTCATCGTTCTATCGATCACACATACGTGACACTGCCCTCAGTTTTGATTGCGGCTCTAGGTATCTAGTTTACGGAGTTGAAGCTCGGGTTGCTCATAAAAATGGATTATTCAACTATATGACAAAGAGAGATGCGTTTCACGAACTAGAGAAAAATCAATACATAAATTGAAAAGTTGATGTAAGGGCCAAGAGCAATTTTATAGCTTTCGTCTTCCAGTCTAGAATTTTTGTTTATCAAGAGGCGTACAGATAAGCTTAAGCCCACTATAAAGCATATAAGAAAGGTCAAGACCGAATGTAATATACTCTGCAGCTGCAGTAGCAGCAGCGCCACTACTAGCTTGGTGATATATTCTAAAAACTAACCCATAGATGGCGGCACTACTGTCACCATTTTGGCGGTTCAGATTTCAAAAGAAAGAGGGAACTGTAATGTGGCCAGTTCAACCAACAGATCCAGTTCATCTAAAGGGTTCACACTTCACTAACAACTATTGATGCTCGATTCTCCCGCTTTTTGATGTATCTTACATCTCTAGCTCACACACACAATCACTTATCTCCCCGCCATTCTGTGACACTCATTTTTACCGGCTCCAATGGGCGCTACCAAAATGACGCCCGACCTGGGTAGCGCCCCGAGGCAAACATACGAACGCATTGCAACAGCAACAACTCAACAAAAGTGAAATGTGCATAAAACATTGAACAAAAATCTTTAAACAAGTGAACAAGTAGCAAAAGTTTTCAATTAACTCATCAACCATGGTCTCAACCTGTTCGCAACATCATCCGTAAATGAATACGTCATATCAGAGTTCAAGGAGCTTCTTCAGCCTGGCTTAAATAGCCACTCAAGAACTCTAACTCACACACACACACCTCACTTATCTCCCCGCCATTCTGTGACACTCAGTCGGAAGCACGCCGCCTCGAATAAACCGAACTTAAACCTAACTTAATAATCTTCAGCTAAATAGCTAACGTGACGTGGCCACAACATTTATAAACCCAGCAAGCTTGAGTATAGTTCATCCGATCTTAATGATTTCTTTGGCAAATCGATAATTAATCTTGATTACTTAATATCTCTGAAAGGTCTAAACTATCTTTCCACAAAACTGTAAAGATAATGTTCTTTCAAATTGCAGGAGCTATAATTAAAATAATCTTGATTACTTAATATCTCTGAAAGGTCTAAACTATCTTTCCACAAAACTGTGAAAGATAGATCGTTCTTTCCAAATTGCAGGATCTGTTTGTTCAAAATTGAAAATAATCTGACCTGGCAGTATATCGACTAGGCTGTTGATGCTGATCAAAAATACATATACTTTTGGGGTCGGAAATGATTCCTTCTCCCTGTCATATACTTATGCACAGGCGTAAAACTGCAGGAAATTGCAGCCGTCTTCCAACAAAATAGAACAGAACCATGTTCATTTTCTGATCTAAGAAAAAATTCTAAAAATCCCACCATCTTTCTGCCTTTCTCTATCCAAAATGTACATAATCTTTGAGTGATATTTTATGAACCCCGAGCCTTGTTGGGCCATGAATTAGCATTTGTGAAACAATACCTAAGTAGAGAGTCGTTTGCTTTTGTCATTTGATTCCAGGAACTATAACCAAATGCCACAAGGTCAGTTTGCAACTATTGTTTCAGCGCATTTCAACAAAAACCGCACACACGCCAGCCTACCGAAATATTATTGAAAATGTCCTTTGAAGTAACGCCGTTTTGTATTGCCCGAAGAATGTGTGTCACACAGTGAGTTTTTGGAGATGGAGAAAACAACCAAAAAGGAAATGACTGAGCTGACTGAGATTCAAGCCGAGTTCCGAGACATGACAATGACAAAAGCGGTAAGACGACAACGTGGCCAAGTCGGGTCCCAGTCCCAGACTTCAAAGTCGGTATGGGGGCATCTCTTCCAGTCACAGTAGCTGTCAAAGATATTTGTATTTCATTTGGATGATGGCTGACTGACTGACTGAATGACGAACTGAAGGAGATTCAAACGAACTGGCAGCCAAAAACAAACACAGTAGCTGCTGCTGCCGCTGCCTAAATAAACGCAAAGCAATCACAAGTCGCTGACGGGGGTCGGGGGGATTCGGTTGGCTCTGCCAGTGATTTAAAATAAATATTGGTAGCTGTCACATTGACAGCAAACAAAATGTGATTGTTCGCTGATTGTTGACATTTTGTGTGCTACCGTTCTCAGTTCTCCAGTCTCCCGTCTCCCGTCTCCCTACTCCGTTCGATTTCGGGCCGCAGTCAAAGGGATTCAAAAGATATTAAATTGTCTGCGTCGTTGTCGCATTAATAAGTCTTCCAATCTCTTCTTTTCGGGCGCTCGCTCTCTCTCTCCGCGCCGTTTGCTCTGCAACAATGAGAAATTTCAAGCTGTTTTTAAATGTTTTATTGGCTTTTTAATAATGTTTGCACATCAAAAGGGGCCGCCTTTGGAGGCCCCGTCGGCTTCTGTTCCCAGTTACGCGCTTGAGACTCAAGCAGAAAAGGAAGATATAAATCCTCAAGTGACATGAGTCAAGCTCTTTGTGTGCTTACGCCGTGGGGTAAAAAGGATTATTCTCGGTCTTGATTTATGTGACGAAACCGTTATAAATTATTTTAAATTAGTTAAGAAATATGAGCGCCATTCGAACCAGCTCTACAACATTTTCACAATCATTTGCTAATTGCCTAGATACACACAGCGCACAGTTTATTTATGTGAAATACATATTCAAAAACACTTTGGTACATTGCCGGTGGTCGAGGCAGTTTGTTTAACCAAGACTCAAAAAAAATACAAATAAAATTTGTTATTTAAAACCTTTTGACTTGTTAATGTTGTTCACAAGCATTTTAATTTTCACATCAGTTCGCTAAATGTTCGAGTTGGGAACTCGTGTGAAATGATGCAAATTTAATGCGTTTTACCCACACAAAAAAAAAAACAGGAAACGTTGGAAGCCCAGCACCATTTTATTAAAACTCTTATAATATACGAGCATTGACATATCTTTCCTTTGTATGACATAAAAATGTAACATAAAAATCTTCCAGTGCGTTAAAATGCCGCATATGACACTTCTTACGAACGTTATGTGCTGCCAAATAAGGTGTGTAACGGAAATTAGATGAGTTATAATTTAGAAACATTTTGAAAATTAAACAGCTTTAATATACTCTTCTTTGGTTAGACAGAGAAGTTTGATAAAATGAAATAAAAGGTTTTTTGAATTTATTTTAAAAGTTGGTATAATAACACAAGTAAAGGTCTCGAAAATTCTGTGAAAACAGGAAGTTATTGAATTCCGTTTTTGACTTTTTACTTTTGAAAGCCCCGTATTTTTGACCAGATAGTTTTGAAATGATTTTCATCAATTTATCGATAAAAAAATTTATTAAAATTCCCTTATCATTCAAACATTTTCCAATTCGATATAATTTTTATAGACAAAAAGCATTTTTAGGAAAGAAATCCTTTGAAAGAAAGCACTAGTGAGACTTAAAATAGCTTTACGGACAACCTGCTCTTTTGAAATAGGAAATTTTCGATCGAATTCCTTCTTGGCCCGGATTTAGGTTGGCGGACTTAGCTTTTAAGTGGGATTTTAGGATTTGATTTATTCGAACTAACGCGGCGTGTAATAAAAAAGAATTTTTGGTAAGCATGCAAAAAAATTTGTCTCGCTTTGATTGGCATATCCTTACATAAACACAATTACAATTAGAGGCACAAAATGATTAGGCCTGTTCTCGGTCCTGAATACGATTTATCGGAATCATTTGTCGATAGCAACAAAATCGCCCATTACATGCCAAAGTGATATGGCATCAGTTTAGTCATAAGCTAAATATTATTATTTGTTCTTGGGGAAGTTGTGCACCGCGACCAATTTTGGTCTGTTGTGCCCCCCTTCCGAGCTTACAACTCTCCTAGCAACCCTATTTCCTGTACAAAATGACTATAGCTTATAGCTGTCATAGGAACGATCGGTCGAAAATTTAGTTTTAGTGACGAAAACTGTTTTGTTTTCCATGCAAACGTCTCCGTATTTATATGTTCTCTATTCTTTTATATAATTTCGGAAAGTTTTATGAATATCGGGCAACTATATAGTATAGCTGCCATACAAAAGATAGGTCTAAAAAAAGTCTTAGTAAGAAAATTTTTGTTATTTTTAATGCTAACTCATCCAAACTTGTTACTGAACAATGCTACATGCTACCATACAATTCTGCCAAGTTTGATCCAAATCGGATGACTATCGCAAATAGCTGTCATTGGAACGAAATGCCGAAAAAGTTGTTCCAGTGAGAAAAACTGTTTTGTTTTTAATGGTAGCGTTAAACTTCGGTCCAGCCGAAGTTAGCTTGCCTCTATTTTTTTTTAAATTAAAATGTATATTTAACCGGTTTGAAATCGGTATCCAAATCGATAATTTTGTAACCGAATCGCAACCGGACCGATCTAAAATTAGATAACCGTAACGGAAAGACTGTTGTGTTTTAACAGCCATAACCTTAACCTAAACCGATATTTGTTTCGGGCTTAATCGCGGAATTTAAGTATTTCGTACTTCTTCTTCTTCTCTTGATTGGCCCGATGCATGCATCACAACCGTTCGACGGTCTCGGCCGCTGCCAACAATGTCCGCCAGTCGCTTCTGCTCCGTGCGAGCTGGGACCAATTGGTCAAACCAAGCTTGGCAAGGTCTGCCCGAACCTGGTCATCCCATCTTAGTCGGGGTCTCCCCGCCTGCCTCTTCCTCCGTAGTCAGCCGCCTTCAAATAATAAGCTTTCCTTACTGGAGCTTCTTCGTCCATCCTGGTGACATGTCCTAACCAGCGCAGCCGCTGTTGCTTTATGCGCTTGACCAGACAGGTGTCCCCATAGAGCTCATACAGTTCGTCATTATTTCGAATGCGGAAAACATCGCCAACTTTTAAAGGTCCATAAATCCTCCGAAGAATCTTTCGTTCAAACACGCCAATCGCCGCTTCATCCGCTGCTGTCATTGTCCATGCTTCTGCGCCGTATTGCAGGACTGGGATGATTAGCGACTTGTATAGGGCTAATTTTGTTCTTCGCTTGAGGTCTCTGCTCTTGAGCTCTCTACTTAGCCCGTAGAAGCATCGGTTTGCAAGAGTGATCCTTCGTCGGATTTCCAGACTGATGTTGTTGTCGCTGGTTATCGTCGTTCCGAGGTAAACAAAATCCTCAACAACTTTAAAGTTGTATTCTCCCATTGTAACAAATTGTCCAAGACGCAAGGACTTTTTGTCCGCGGATACAAGGTATTTCGTCTTGTCCTCATTTACCGCCAAACCCATCAGTTCTGACTGCCTCTCAATCTCTGAAAACGCCCTGCTTACCGCCCGTTCGTTTTTGCCGATGATGTCGATATCATCGGCATATGCGAGTAGCATTAGATCTTTATAAATAAAGGCGCCCGTTCTGTTGGCATGTGGGCATTTCGTACTTCTGAACTCGGAATTAAAATGTGTCCACATGTTTCAAACACACTCAGATTTGAGTTAGTTATTTTTCGGAAGCAATGAGAAAGGTCCGGTACACATTATCACTCGATATTCATACTTGATCTCGAAATCGGCTTGCAATTCTTTGCTGCAAAAATGCCTAAGAAACACTTTCGCTCGATATTCAAACTCATTTTATTCCAAAAAATTCTTCCTGTAATTACAGTTTATTGTTTATCGGTTATTGTATGAACGATCCTTATATAAGGTTGTCAAAAAGTCTTGCGGCATTTTTATTGAATTTTCAATTGTTCATAAAATTGGTTATAATAATGCGATTTAAGTCAAATAGGCGCCGTTTTGTTCGATGACGAGTTCCCAACGAGATGCCAACTTCATAATGCCCCTATTATAGAAGCTCGCTTCCCTATTGGCAAAAAACTCGGAGAGCCAATTTTCACAGGACTCTCTTGTGGCCAACTTCGGACTACCAAGCTCGTTCGCCATGGACAGAATTAGGTGGTAATCACTTGATGCGAGATCCGGACTATACGGTGGATGCAAAAGAACCTCCCATCCGAGCTCCCGGAGCTTCTGGCGCGTCGCCAAAGATGTGTGTGGCCTGGCGTTGTCCTGATGGAAGACAATTCGGCCTCTGTTGATCAAAGATGGCCTCTTCTGCATGAGTGCTGCATTCAAGCGGTCCAGTTGTTGGCAGTACAGGTCCGAATTGAGCGTTTGGCCATAGGGGAGCAGCTCATAGTGGATGATTCCCTGCCAATCCCACCAAACACACAGAAGAACCTTCCTGGCCGTCAATCCAGGCTTGGCCACCGTCTGGGCAGCTTCACCGCTTTTCGACCACGACCGTTTGCGCTTCACGTTGTCGTAAGTGACCCACTTTTCATCGCCAGTCACCATCCGCTTCAAAAACGGGTCGATTTTGTTGCGATTCAGAAGCGATTCGCATGCATCCATACGGGGAAAAATTTTTTTTTGCGTCAAATCGTGGGGCACCCATACATCGAGCTTCTTTTTGAATCCAAGCTTCTTCAAAATGGTTTATAACGGTTTGATGACTCATGCCCAGCTCTTGGCCGATGCTACGGCTGCTACTATGCCGGTCTCTTTCGATCAATTCAGCGATTTTATCGCAATTTTCGACGACAGGCCTTCCGGACCGTGGCGCATCTTCGATCACCTCTGCACCAGAACGAAAACGTTGAAACCATCGTTGTGCGGTGGAAATGGAAACTGTATCGGGTCCATAAACTGGACAAATTTTATTGGCAGCATGAGATGCATTTTTGCCTTTATCGTAGTAGTACTGTAAAATATGCCGTATTTTCTCTTTATTTTGCTCCATGTTTGCGACGCTATAACTTACGAACGACTAAAAACAAACAACAATAAATCAAACACGTGGTAGCGCGGAAAAGAGCTTTCCAAAAGTTCTAGCGTGAACCGATGCGACGAATAAAGAACACGCGCTTGAAGACAATCGGAAATACCCAAGACTTTTTGACAACCTATATATTTCTTAGTGAGTCAAATTCTTTCACTTCGCTCTTTCATTGAAATTTCGGTTACTTTACTTGTTTTGCAGGATTATTAATTTTTCAAGTAGTTTTTTCGGATTGCTGCAGGAATTTTAGGATTGTTTCAAGCCTTTCGTACTTGTTTCAAATATATTAATAAGAAGTTCGAGAATAAATCCATTTTTAAGAACGCTGCCTTCTTTCTTTGTGTACTTTAAGTTCGAAATCATATGAGAAATCATAATATTAAATGGCGGGTTCGAATCAAAATATTCCATTAAACATGTTCGAAAAGTTGCGGTTCGCCTTTTTTGGTTGACGGTATTTGTTCGAAACTTGTTTCAAATAGAAACCCAAAAAATTAATACTCGTAATGTCTTCCTGTTAAGAAAAGCCTTTTCATCTTAGACTTAAGTCGACAATTATTTAGAAGATTTCATTGACTCCATGTAATATTACTTTAGTTAGAGCGAGTATCGCTGAGATATCTTTATAGATCGTCCTTCTCTAAAAGTGATGTTGTATAACTTCTTTGTAGTGCAAATCATTCAATCAACTTTGAAATCGAGGATCTAAAATCATATTGAGCCGATGTAAACCCTTACTCTAACGAAAATTTGTTACCTATTGACAGTCTCTTGCACTAAGTTTACCAGAAAATAAAAATAATCAATGGTTCAGATTTTTGAAATTTAAAAAAAAAACCGAAATCATGGATTCGGAACTGGTTCAGGTTCTATTGTGCGGTTCACAGTGAAAACTATGTTGGAACTTCGGGATTGAACCGGTTCGGTTAGAAATTAGTTTGCATCCCCGATTTTAATTGAGTATTATAGCACTGGCAGTTGCCCTTAGTAAAGATCAACGGTGGGCCAAGTCCGTTACGAATCTTGTAGTTCGACCAACATACTCAGCTGAGTTTATGATTCAACTAGACTTATCTAATTTATGGATTTCCTTATATTAAATCTTTCAAAATTTTGCATTATTATGCAATCATCTAAACGTTTTCTCATTAGTTACAGAGTCTAAGAAATTTTCAACTATCCGATCAGCGAGAATAATATTTAGACTAAGGTAAACCGAAGTTAGCTTTTCAGTATATTTTTAATTTTCCCTTCACGTTTTTTTCGGTACACTCCTTACGCTGCGGTACTTACAATCTTAAGCCCTTGGGATTTTCGTTCCATAGATAAGTACAAAACGTTGCCAGCACATATTTTTATATGCCTCTGCTGGCTCCATTTCGGTCGCTGCGTGCACCGAGTGCCAAGTGTAATAGAAATAGTTATTAAAAGCGTTCAAGACACAGTCGACGACAACAGCTGGCAACTATTATTATTCCTAGTTGGAGTCACAGTTGTCGCCTCGGCTACAGT
The DNA here is from genome assembly GCA_018904235.1 of Lordiphosa stackelbergi. Lineage (NCBI taxonomy): Eukaryota > Metazoa > Arthropoda > Insecta > Diptera > Drosophilidae > Lordiphosa > Lordiphosa stackelbergi. Next base: position 167,023 of record JAEIFU010000199.1, on the reverse strand, counting down.
TTATGGCATTTTTGCCGCAAAATCATCCCAGAGATAGTGGCGAAAGCTTGTCACAATTTATGGGCTTGGCCATGACAGAGCACATATGATCCATGAAATGTCATAAAACTGCAATTGCGACCAAAAATTATCGAACATTTAGCAAAAGCGTTGGGGCTTATCCCTGGGTGGTTAGTTTTTACGAGGCGAGGCGAGAGCAGCAGGACCTTTTGCGTTTTACGAGCATCAGCAGGAGACAGCTCGACTCGTTAAGCAATTCACACGTACCGCATTAAGGACACTGATATACATACTTTTAATAGAATGGACAACCAACCCCCAGGACCGCCAGACCGGGCACGTTTTGAGGATGGCTCATAAATTTGCTGAGTCGCTTTTTTTGGTTTATTAGTTGACAAAAGTGCCGGGGCCAGTCAGACGTAAGTGGTTGAGGCAAACAGGAAACGGAATATGACAGGGCGTTAAATGACCACACACATACACACACTAGCCTGTGAGACAGAGCGTAGGGAGGATTCAGGGAGCGCAACAATAGAAGCATGTGCACAATGGGCAACGAGCAAGACACTTCCGTTCACTTGAATAGAAACAAAACAACAGATTGATATCTTTTTAATTGAATGAGCAATTTCAAAGAGATTAAGCCACTCACATCCTAAATTTTGCTATTGTCATTTGTGAGAGGTTTCTGCTTTAGTTTTGTATAGACAATTAATATATATTTGATTTATGGGAGACCCACATATAAGGGGTCTAGATTTTTTTAAACAGCTGTCATTTGATCAATGTGAGTGACAACAACAAGCAAGAGTATTTATAATTTAGGAAATATTTAGTTTTAAGCATGCAAATCTGACGAATAATTGCGTTTTGAAGGGCTATTGAGTGCCCCGCACTGGTCCTTTTTTCCATTTCTCGTATCCTTTGGACGATTTTCAGCTCCACTGGAAGAAAAAGTAATATCAATCTAACATTATTTTTTCGCTATTAAAAATATCATCATCCAATGGATCATTAACAATTATCCTTTCTTTTCCGTGTACTTAAGCCTAATGACCAATTGCCTTAAATTTTCTTGTCTGGCAAATAAGTTTCATAAATTTTCAATTCCAAATCTCCTTAAGGTACCATCAATAAATGTGAGCGACATGCCAAAAATGTTGAGTTAGCTTCTCTCCACCCCAAAGACAGCCCAAGTCAAGCAGCTTTTAAGTCATAGAAGATGAAAAAACAACAACAATAAAAAATTGTTCAAAACAGGCAACGAGAAAATGCCAAAAGCGAGAAACCGCAAAATTGAAAATTCATCAAAAAGTTGTCTGCGGTCTAAAAAAGAAAAAAGCCGAAAACAAAACACAGAAATCATAAAAGAAATATGGCATACGACACATATCCAGCGGTATAGCTGCCATGGGACAACAACAGCCGAACGAACATATTCAATAACGAGAGATGTCAAAAAGCCATCATAAACAGATGACATTTCCCATATTGAGTGGCGAAAGTAAAATTTAATAATAATACGAGGGGGCGTCACACGAGACGTTGGAGATCGAGACTGAGACTCCGGCAAGGCAGGCAGGCAACACGTCAACAACGAAAATTGACACGCCGACATAAACACTCGCACATGCTCCGCGGCGGCGGAGGATTGGGGAACAGCGCTTTGCGGCTCCCTGCCGTGCGGAATGTATAGCAAAAATGTCAATATGTTGTTCGGGGTTGTCAGGCCTGTCATGTCACCCGGCTCCCAGTTCTCCCACCTAAACGTGTCTTAGTTGCCATGCATGAATGTTTGTGGCACATAATTGAAAGCTAGCCAAATTAATTTCAATGCAAAAGGCGCCATCGTTAACCGGTTCGTCGTCTACGGCAACTGACTTTTCACACACGACTGACTGACTGACTGACGTTAGCTTGGTGTAGGACAGCTCGTTAACAGTAGCTTCCAGTTAGTTAACTGGCAGTTAGCGCCCAGCATTTTCGACATGAAACACTAGTTGACATGTGGGAGGGAAAGTACACTCTGTAATTTATGTACTGCCTGCGGCTAGGGGCCCTTTTTGGTCAGACATTTAAATGAGGCAAACTGAGCCAGTATGAATGGGTTAATGTACGTTTATATTTGGGAGAATGGCATACTTATGTTGGGACCATTTCAACATACATGTGATGTTATTTGTTCAATTTTTTAAACACTTTTGACACTGAGCAAGCGGATAGTCTCCAAAAGGAGATTTTTCAAGAAAGGAGTCCGAGTTGCAGGTTGCTTCATTTTTGCAATCGTCTCAAATGTTTATGACAGGCAAGGGGAAATACTTCCAACCCCTTGAAATATTCATATCTTTTTGACCAGCTTCAGTAAACGAGTCAATCTAGTTTTCTGTAATAAAGCATAACTTCTCATATATGTAAAAAAAATGTTTTTAAAGTATCACATAGAAAAACAAGGGTAAATAATAATACATCTTTAATAGTTTTTGTAATTATATTTATGATACCGAAATCTGGAAACGGCCTGTTGGTCGCCTTCCGTGAATTCTTAGGTCAAACGGATCACAGATTTGTAAGAATTTTTATACAGCGCTACTGAGTGCAAACGGAAATTAAACTCTTCAAGAGGACTTAAATCTTGCAATCTTTAGAAGAAAATCTTTTCCAAAAATTATCTGTCTGGTGCGGGATTTTTTAGAGGATTTTTAAGAGATGGTGTCATAAATTTTTTTGTAATTTTTTTTGAATTCAAGTTTTATGAAAAAGTGCATACGTGAAATTAAAATCTTCAAGAGGACTTAAATCTTGCAATATTTAGAAAAAAATAAATTTTCTTTAAAAATGAATCTTACTAAAAATGATCCAAAAAGATTTGAGTGTATAAAATTAGGACGCAATTCAGCTCTGGCCTACTTTATCGACCCCTGGCCAGCGATTAAAAATCTGTTTGGCTCAAGCCTCAACAACCGTTCGGCTCGTGTCGGTGAGAATAGCGAAATATGTTTTGTATGTAATTAGTCGAAATAGTCGAAAAACAACTGTTAATGGTTAATGGTATTAAAATAAAAACCAACGCTTTGGAATCAAGTGCTTTTCGTAACTACAGTAAGACGCATTTGGTTTCTCGCTGTGAGCAACAAAAAAAATCGTACACATATTTCCGAGTTTCTAATTTTTTCAATATTCAAATTGCGTTAAATCGAAGCAAAACATTGAAAAGAAGTGAGTACTATACTTTGCATTAAGTGTGCTTTGTGATGTGATATTAAGTTTCAGTGAAATGTTTGTGTCGTGTAAAATTTCTGAACAAAATAAAAATGGCTACCATTTGCAAGAATGGACACACTTCTGCACCGGTTGTGGACACCCTCGTTTTTTTGTGTTCAAAGTAGGTGTTTGGCCATAAAACTGTCAAATATCGTTGTTTATGTTAGTGTAACATGTTTTAACAGCATTTTTCTGAATTTTTAGACATGTCAACACCAAAAAAACTTCCGATTCAAAAAAAATCAATTTAAATGGGCTGGTCGATGCCATTGAGTAATGCCTTATCGATAAAACGGCAGTCAAAGCTGCAGCCAAGGAATATGGGCTTCCTCGAACATCGAAATTTTGCATATGTTTCGTCCGTTCTTGATTCGGTTGGGTTGGCTGTGTTAGGTGATTGAAATCTGAAACATCCCCGGTTTGGTGTGCAGGACCCTCGACTTGACACTGACGCCAAAAACAATCAAGTCCGGTTTTCGTAAGCCCGGTATTGTTCCGTTTGACCCTGATGCTTTCTCCGAAGCTGACTTCATTGAGGCTGTCGAACGAAATACAGTAGAAGTCGCCACAGAAGCTGATCTTGATGAAACAATCAGCGTCGTATCATCGTTTCCGCCGATCCCAATATTGGGCGAGAAGAAGAGGTGTTAAACTCCCCCGAATATCCACTTGACGAGCGTCTTCGGCTAGCCGCTTAACACTGTTGGATGAAATTGGGCCGGTGCAAGGAACTTCTCCGAAAAAGCCATCGAATCGCGGTCGCAAGCCAATGCAAACCACTGTGCGTCGAGGTTTTGCGCGAGAAGGCAAAAAAATCAGCTGACGCGCCAAGCGTGATTCTGAGTCGCACCAGAAGAAGACCCCCAGAAACGAGGCCGGTCAGAAAAACGACTGTCAAAACCACCAGCCAAGCTGTCGGCCAAACGCGGTGCCAAGAAAAAGGGTCATCGGATGAAGACGAAGATGTCGACTTATGTTTGATTTGATTGGCGCTCTTGCCAATAACTGACCGCTTCAAATTCGATCCATTGCGATTTTTGCGATCGTCCTGTGTGCATTTGAAGTGCGCTGGCATGACGGCCAACTATTTTACATGCAAAAATTGCATTTCGGAATAATTTTTTCATTGTGTCACAGAAGGCCATAATTTTTTTGATTTTTTGCCACTGAAGGCCGTTATTTTTTGTTCATTTTAGCCACCAAGGGCTCCCTAAATAAATAAACGTCTTCAAGTACAAAGTTCTGGTATTTTTTTAAGGGCATACTCAATTCAGGGGGTCTCTAACACTTTCAGGAGCTGGATTAGGGGTAGCATGACCGGGAACGAAAGGGTTTGTGTCAAAAATGTCTGATGTACAAAGATTAACTTGGGAAAGAACTTCAATAACAGAAAAATAGCTATCCTTTCAGATGGCCAAGCAGCAATAATTTCATAAGTTCCGTCTTAAAGGTAAGGAACAAATTGGAGCAGGAACAACCTGTTACAACGCTGGATATCGGGACACAACGAAGGGGTGCAGACACCATCACGGTGAAGAGAGAGAGCGCTTAGAGGGATGAGACAGGCAAAAGCATTAATAGTGAACCACAATGTCAAAAGGTCCCAAAAATGTCTACAACAAGAAAATAATGCTCTCAGAATTCTGGAAGAGGTCTGCAGGGACCACTACAGACCGCGGAGCCACCTGAAGAAGTTGGTAACTAGAAACACTCAAATATGCGAATAGTATGGAGAGAAGGAGCAGTCCTCATACCACGTTGCTCTTGCGAGGCGCAGACTCAACTCAATTTGGAAAACAAAGTTTACATCCCTATGAGATTAGTAAGCTAGAACCCACGAAAATCCTGATATTTAACAGGAAATTGGGCTCCTGTTCGAGTTGTAAGCTCAGTAGGGTGGCTCAATACACCAAGATTGGTACAAACATAAAACGTGTCATTTCTACAGAGTCACAAAATTTATTTCCATTATTTCGTCGCACTAAAAATACACTTTTAGGTTCACCCACCAACCCAGCGAAGCCTCTGGCCGCACCTGCTTCAACTTCAACTTGCAGTTGTCGGGCATTAATTTGATCGCATGTAAATCGAAAACCACTTCAAAAACAGGTTTATAATAAAACACCTATCCACCTACCTACCTTCCTACCGAAACTCCCTAAAAATACTCAACGAATTGACGGGTCTGACATCCGACATGCATAATTTACAAGATTAACGATACGAAAATTGATTTCAATGCCACTAAAAATGTCGAAAATAATCTCAGAAACATAAAAACTCTTAGGTTGAAGTTAGTATTTATTGTCTGGGTGTGTGAGAGTGGAAATGGGACACCATTTAAGTCATTTAAATTTTATAGTGAAATAATTTTTATGACTTAACGAAATCAGGTCTCATCCAGTGGGATTTCCAAAGTTTGTCTTCCGTAATTGTCACATTCTGTCAGCTTCCAGTTGTTGTTCTCCGCTCTTTTTAATGCAATTTTCTAAAATGAAATGTATTTTTTATGACCCCAGAGAGGAGACGGGAAAAAACCTGAATCCACTTTACGATTGGCTTCCACTTCTGCCCTTTTTACTATTTGCTTTTATCTTCGCCTTTTGATTTTATATCGTTTATTTGCTCTCGGTGTGTGCCCGTCTCAGTCTGTGTCTCTTTGAGTGTGTGTCAAAGTTTATATTTTTATTTGTTTCGACAGTAAACTTGATGTGTTTATGACACATCTTGACAGTAAGTAGCTGCTGCGGACTTGGCTACTGTCAGTCAGTTGACCTTTTTTATTGGGATTGGTTTGTGCGTTGGAGCAGCGCACATTTCAGGCTAAGCGCCCACTTATGCTGTGATCTTTTTTAGGTCTTTCCTACTCGACGCAGAACACAGTCATAACCTTGTTTCCGTCTGATTGACAGATGGCTTTGGCTTGTTAGGCAGCGGATCTGGGAAAAAATTAAACAAGTTTTTTTTTTGTGGTTATAGATTTTAGCACTCGAATTGTTAAAAATCAAATCAAATTATTTTGCAATTGTTTAAGCTATCTTTTAAATTTATTTCATTTTGTCACGAAAATTTTTTAAATTATTTTAACTGATGGGCCTAAGCCACTATCGATAAGAATTTGATCTTTATTCGATAACTTGGTAGTATGGTTACATTTTATAGACCCAGAAAATTAAATAATCGTTTTCGTCATATTTTGCAATTTACTTTCAAAAGAAAAAATTAAAGGCCCAAGCCCAAAAAAAAAATAAAAAACAACTAAAAAAAATACAGAAAATTCGTTCAAAAGATGTGTTAAGCCGCATCAGACTCTGGCCGACCCTTCTTTAAATTTCTTCTCATAGAACCGTAGAATACAGTAATGCTTTCAATTTTAAAGGTGAAAGCTAGTTTTCTTGTGGAAATACAGGACCCAGTAAACACGAATCCGAAGTCAAAAAAAATCTACCTATGATAGTTTCGCCAGGTGAGATGGTTCAATTACTCAAAAAGTCACATTCACAGGTGTATTAAAGTCTCCTAGTACTACTTTTTAAACGGGTTATATTATTACGGACTATTTTTGACCTTTTCTTAAAATTTTACATGACTTTAGGAATAAAATATTTATAGTTACGTGTTTTAATTTTTTTTTTTTTGTTGAAAATTTATCTTTTTGTAAGGTTTTTTTCAACCACCACCTGGACCCCACCTGCAAGGTGAGGGGTTTCCGCAATAATTTTTATCTGAAAGCCCATGAAATTTACTATAGTATCATGTATTTACGTAAACAATTAGTTTCACTAGATCCTACAGAAAATTTTTTAAAAGAAGGCAACTTTGCTGTTCGACTAGTCGAACAGCGGCGTAAAAATGTTCGTTCAAAACAAAAATGTTGCCTCACTGGAACTGCCCTCAAAAAAAAAAAAAACGACTGGCAGAGTTCTAGATTAATCATAATAGAATTTATACCGTTTTGTACTTAAAATTTCAAGAATATTTTGTTCTTGGACGTACTGAAACTAAGTACGAAACAATCTAGGACTGATATACGACTGCTAATATTATTAAAATGAAAACATACGTTCTTGAATTAAGAACATTTCGTACTTATAGTTAGGCGAATAATTTATGAAAATATCGTTCTTAGTTAAGATAAAATATTTCTAAGATGGAGGACAAAAGGAACCTCATGCATCCAATTTGAGTCAAAATTGTTTCGCAAAATTCCCTCCTGGCTCTAACACTTTTGTTACGGAGTGAGGGCAGAGGAGTGGGATTGAAAAATTCGTACTTGAAATAAGACTTTTGTACTTGAATGGGTATAGTTGTATAAATTTAGTGTTTAGTATCAAGTATTTTGACACCTTTTGTACTTGATTCAATTACAAAATTCATGGGTTTTTTCTGAATGTACACTGAGGGAAAAAATCTCTTCAGAAAATAAGTATTTAAAATAAGAACAAGATGTCAAAATTATTCACAAAAAAGTGTTCCAAATGTTCCTGGAATGGATAAAGTTTTTCTCAATCGGATAACATTTTGCAGAGAGAGGGAGAGAGAGAGAGCGTGTTGGCTCTCTTTTTGATCTCTATCTTGGTTATTTCAACTCAACTTCTTGTCAGCTCAACCAAGCATAATTAGTCCTCTAAATGTGAATCTGAAAAAGTCTGCAACGGCTGAATTTGTTACCGCGTCATTCCCTACTTTAAGTGCATAAGGTACCAGGTTCAATTCCCAGTCACGCTCGAAAATTTTTTTCTGTGTTTTTCTGAACTTAACTGAACTTAAATCAATCGAAGTACGTAAAGTAGGTGGGGCCGTTGTAGTTTGTTGTACCAACGATGTCTCTGATTTTATGAAATATATGAATGGGAGTATATTCAGGAGTCTCTTGCCTTCCTTCCCTCCAATCCCCGAAGTATGTCCACACGTTCCGCTCATACTCAAATCAAGTTCTTAAAAATGGAACTACATATATTCAAATTATTTTGAGTTTTTGCGTTCCGAAAAACAGTTCTTGAGGTAAGAACATTGTACTACAAATGGGAAAGATCGTTCATGCGCTGCTTCACCTAGTTGAGAAGATAAATGCATGTAACTCTGCTCAGCTTCCCTTCTCTACCACTGGAATCTATAAAAAAACACAATCACATTTTTGCATTAATGACAAAGCAGCGCAGTGCTCTCTCCTGCTGAGCACCTCTGTATGCACAGTAGATAGCAATGCGCCGAACGCTTTTCTATTACCATTTCGAGAATAAAAGGTATTAAGTTATTTTCAAGTGTTCTGCAAATCGTTTTCGACCCAAAAACGGCGCAATTCCCATGTTATGATGTTGTTGGGTCGAATGCGATTTGTAGAGCATATGGGATTAGATATAGCTTGAAGCAATTTACTGGTACTGTCTATCTCGATTTTCGAATTTAAAAACCGGTGTTAAAGCAAACGACCAATTAATGATTACTTTGTCTATAGTCGAAGTCCGCGCGTCAAGACAAGCATATTGATGTCGGATTGCTCCACTGCTTAAATAATCATTGTCAGTGTTCAGCAACTTTTGAATGTCCTCTCTTCTTGGGAAACCTTCATTGTTCCTATTGTCTCAGCCGGAGAATAGACGAAAGTCAGCTTGAATAATATTTAATTACTGCGTTACTGTTGCAATTTATGTAATAAGTTTTTGAAGGAATGGAAGAATGATATCGAAGTAATGGCCTAGCTGTCTGTGGATACCAACCGATTGCTGGAAGAAGTTTGCAACAAATGAGTAACAGTTGCAAAACTGAAATCACACTTTCTGCTTCTGGGAGCACTCAACTCAACTAATCTGAACACCTTTAACTCTCCATATCGATACAACTATATAACTTAAATAATTTTATTAATCCACTCAGAAACTGCTGCAGTTACGGTGCGACAATGATGCGCATTGCATTTATTGCTTCACAAGCTGGACTCCAGCTACTGACAAGGACCACTGGATCACCTGTTTTAATAAAATGCTTCGATTTTCCAAACTTAATAGCCAAGGCCACCATATGATCGACACATTGTAGCCAGTTGAAGCCTTCCTGATACGTAAAATTAAGCAACAAAGGGAAAATGCCACGATGAAGATGCAACTGTCGCATCAGACGAGATGAGCACACGAAGGCAATGATGGGACAGGGAGGTCGGTACCAGCTCAGACGACGGGCCGATTTGCCCCCGGGACAGATTATGACAATGGCAGCTGCATTTGATTTGATGGCAGCATCCGCAGTTGCTATGCTCACCGAGTGGCTTTCATCTATTTTGTCGAATGTCGAACTTTTGGCTATATCCTTAAAGACGGCATAGTGCCAAATGGCCGATTCTGCCTCTCGCAGAGCTTTGTCCATTGTTGCCACACACTTGACAGGGTACTGGCCAATGGACGTTTCACGGGAGAGCATTACGCAGTCGACACCATCGAGAACGGCATTGCCAGCATCGGACATTTCAGCTCGGGTGGCTCGTGGATTTCGGATCATTGACTTTAGCATCTGGGTGGCGCAGAGCACGGGCTTGCCAGCCTTATTGCAGCGTGCAACTATGTTTTTTTGTGCCACAAATACCTTCTCAAGGGGCATTTCTCTGCCCAGATTGCCACGAGCGACCAAAACGCCGTCACTTGCCTCTATGATTTCCTCCAGATTCTGCATTCCCTGATGATTTGCGATTTTGGATATAATCTTAATGTGTTTTCCGCGCTCTCCCAGTATGGAACGTATTTCATTTGGCGCTGCGGCACTCCGTGTGAATGAAGCAAATACCATGTCCAGGTTCTGATCCACTGCAAATTGCAAGTCAACTTTGTCTCTCTCAGTTACTGCGGGCAAATCAATGTCAATTCCGGGCAGATTGACTCCATTTCGGGAGTCCACCCTGCCAGAATTCTCAATCTCACATATAATCTCATCGCCCTGCAGTTCCTTTACTAGCAACGAAATGCGATGGGGATAACCCTTTAGGAAAATTCGATCACCTGACTTCATCACGTCCACAATGCGAGCATAGTTCACAAATACCATCTCCTGATGTCCGAAATCCTCCAGTTTTTTATTGGTGGTCAATTTGAGTACTGAACCCTTTCGTAGGTTCACTGATCCCTTCTCGCTGCAGTGTATCAATCCAATACGTATCTCAGGACCCTGAATGTCTAATGCTATGGCCACCTCTTGTCTAAAGCCCAGTTTAGAGGAGTGTCTATCAACAATTAGTCGAAGATTTGCCACGATCTCTGCATTTTGTTCGTGTGTGGCATAGAAACAGTTCAAGCACGCTATATTCATGCCATTTTCCACCATTTTCTCGAGTTTGGCCAGACTTTGTGAGGCAGGACCGATGGAGCATACGATACTGGTCAGGCGGGTAAGTGGAGTTGGAGAGTTGAATTGCAATTGACACATATGCTCCAAATTGCTGATGCTCTGCGTGTAAGAGTTTCGGATCTGCGGGAAACTTTGGGAGTATTTTTGAAGGTCTACAAGTCCTCAGGGCACGTTTCACTCACACCACATTCTTCATTTTCATTATTTCCACCCGACTAAAGGCAGTTTTGAGAACGACAACATTTCGCATAAACTGGACTAGACCGTTCTTAACACTTGTCGCTCTTAAGTCCAGAGTCCTAGAGACATACATTTAATTTAGTAACAAAATAAAATGAATTTTTCAGTAAAATATTGAAACTACGAGTTTGAAAGACATGTAAATAAAAGGTGACAGATGGAAATTTTTTCTTTCTGCGTAGAGCAGCATATGCAGACAACAATGTTCAGTAGCAATCAGAAGCAGAGAATAAACCAGAACCAGCACCGGAACCGCATACCGAAAAGAACCGAAACCAATATTATTAATGTTTTATGTACCGGTGACCGAGTACCTATATTTTTGCAACACGAATAAGTTTAAGGTAATGCTTTGTCGATTTTTGTAAATTGTGGTATCAAAGAACACAGCTTTGGCAAATCTTTGTTGCTCAAGTATTTCTGCTCCAATACGGTCATGGGTAAAATATAATTTATTTAAGCTGAAAAGCTATGGAAATCGTCTAACCGTATGAGACAGCAAGTATTGTTCAAGTGTATCAAAGCTTCGGTACAGACGAATTAGCTTTGCCAACGTTTTTCGTTTTAATGTGTTTTTCGCAGCAAAATAAAAAAATTTTTTATTGTAATATTTTGCGACGACTTGTGGGCGCAGGCAACTAGAATTGGCAACGATTGGTTGATTAAGTCCCTGTTATGTAAAAAAGGTGTTATAAATCTTTTTGCGGAGTTTCGTGTTTATCCGAAATTTTTGATTATGCATAAATTTTAGTGACAAAATTATTTTCTTGCAACGTAATCGATATTTGCAACAGCAACAATCGCAATATGTCATATGGCATAGCTGAAGTACATAGAAGCAGACGATCAACAAAAACGATTTAACGCCTGATAAAGAATATAAATACAAGTCTGTAAGCCAAATTATAAGGCTTTGTCTCTCTTGTAAATCGCACCTATATTTTAGCCAAATTGTAAAGATATCTGTCAACAAATATAAATCCATGCACTCAGAATGGCTTTTAAAAAATTTGGTTAGTGTAAATTAATCATAAAAAAAACTCAAAAACTTAAATTTTGGGTTGGAGGGGAAAGGGGGGGGGGGGGGTAGCTAATAAAAAAACAAAATAAAAAAAAAAATGATTTTTATATTTTTAAAACTCTTTCGGGTAAAGTTGTCAGGGTCGGGGAATTTAGTATCGTGGCCCAAGTGACGACATTTTATTCAAATTTCTTGTTTAATATAGATAGATTTCATGGCTGGTCAATAAACATGTGCAATGGTTTGTTTTAAAGGTGTATCATCACATCTATGTTGGGAGTTGAAACTTCTTTTACATCTTTGGCTGTTGTCAGATTCTGAATTTCGTTCAGTGATCATTCTGGCGGCGCCAAGACGAGAAATACACAAGGTATTTTGGTTTGTTTGTTATGAGCTATCTCTGTTGAATTGTTTTGAATTATTTATTAAAAAAATACTTTGATCAAAATCAATAACAGGTCACTAAAACCCTTATATGTTCGTTTCTTTATTAAAATTTTTTTTTTGACATAAACAACACAATTCAACAGTCAACAAAATTATGCATACGTACAAGGCTTCGTGGCCAAAAATCTTTTAACTTTATGAATTTCAAATATTTCAATTACAATTGAAAAGAGAGCAAATATATCACTATCACAGGCATAAGAAGTGCTAATTAACAAGTGATTAGGTGTGCCATGTTAGCGCAAAATAAGTGATACTTAATTTTGTAAAGTTATCCTATTATTCAGATTATTATTTACTATAATGAACTGTATAATGTCTACTTTGGTCTCCCAGATACATGGTTCGAGATTGACTTGAGGATGATATTTTAACTCATTTTTACCCTTCCTACGTCCTTACGATCTTTTTGATTTTCAAACTGGCAAGATCTAGCCGGCTCGAGGTCATTAATTGTTTTCATGCAACTGTAAAAACTTAACACAATCAACACTACAATAGAGGCTGCTGAGAGGTCGCTGTTTTAAAGAATCTCCAAATTCTATCTTCAAGAGAACTTGGCCCATCGACTGAAATTTAGCACCTACCCTCTCATGTTGGTAGAGAATTGCAAGGCAACTTAAGTGCTAATAACCCACACCACAAAAAACCCCTAAGTTGACAAAAATGTTTGTATGTAGCCTGACTGCATTAGAACTCCTTACTAACTATAATCTCAAGCCAGGATAATTCGATTTCCAAGTACGTGATGCATGAATTTCTGGATTGTTCCAATCCTTTCTTACTTGTTTCAAGTAGAAACCATCACGATTCGTACTTGAAATTTCAATCCGAAGGTCGAGATCAAATAAATTTTTTGAGATATATTTTGGCTCGCCTGTTTTTTCTGTGTACCCAAGAGAATATCATATATACGATAAATAATCATCGATTGATGTAACGATAAGATTTTGCATTTTCCATGACTTCTGCATTCCACAAAGCCGACAAATCAATGTGACTGTTTGATATTTGGTGGTATTTCATGTTAAATAGAGGTATTTTGGCGTTGAGGGGTCATACTGGGCTTTACGCTCATCCTACGCTCGCTCTGAGTACTATGCTATATGATGGATAAATTCAATTGAAATTTGGTTTGAGATGCTTAAGAAAGTGTTGGGTTATCATTTAATAGTACACTTTAAAATACAGATGAGAAATTGCGCTTGCCTCATCACACCTCATTCCTACAAGCAAGAGTTTTTGAATAACTATAAAATGGATCGTACAAATAGATGATTGGCTTATTAAGCAAATTTGTTCAGTTTTCAAACTAACTGTTATCTGTGCGAGTTCAATTCCCACGCAAGGGCCAATGTTGTTCAAATTTGTTGATTTGGTTTTCACAATTTTATCTTTCACCACATTTAGCCAACCGCCAAAGGAAAAATCCAACCCATGTCAAACTGACATAAATGTCAAACTCTTGTAATTGTTCACATGCTGAAATCCCCCAAAGAGAAAATGAATTTCTTGACAAATACACAAAAAAAAAATACAAAACGACAAAAAATGAGAATAAATACTTTTGGGTTGTGTTTGAAAAAATGACAAACGACAACTTCAATTATGGCGGCAAAACTCTACACACACACATGCATAAATACGTTGTGGACATGCAAACAATTTGCAAGAGTGCAAAAAAATTGCCAACCACAAAATCCGCACGTAACCTGCCCCGCCCCACCCTTGCCACTCCAGGCTGTATGACACATGTAAATGCGTGATGACAGGCGCACGAAAGGAAAATAAGTACAAAAGAAGAAAAGAAAACTGTCAACAAAATTAATGTCATGCGTGTGCAATGCAATGAAAAATTATGGCCCGGCTTTATGTCAATAACAAAAGGCACCGAGACGAATAGAGGAGGAAAACCACCGAAAAACCAGAGACAATGATTGATTTGACAGGACACAAACAACAAAAGGAGGACCTTTCCGGTTATGCAAAAAGCATCACTTCGAACTATGCCAGTGGAAGAACGCCTGTCAATACGGGGGCGCTTCAGGTTACGCGCCACTAATGAAGGCAAATAATATTAATTTTCCTCTCTAGAATATTATTTTTCCAACCATTTGTCAACATTTGTCAGCATTTGACAGCGCACGCCCGCTAGCACGGCCTCTGGCAATCCCCGGCCCATCCACATCCATCTGGCCATCCATCCACCCCAGCGAACGACACATTGACAGCTCTGCGCCCCTTTGAGTCGAGCCAAAACCAAAACGTCGCCCTTTACGCGAAATTAATAACATGTACAAACAACAACAACAACTGAGCCAAAGTACTTATCGTCACCCAAAAAAATAAAGGGCAAACGACGCACGACGCGACGGTACGAGTGTGGGTTGGGGACCCCCGAAAGGGGTTAAGAGAAGGCGTGTGTGTATGCGTACCCGCAGGGACTACCCAGCTGTAGGAAAAAGTTGCTTGTTTGTTATCAATTTTTCGCAGCAGTTTAAGCATCGAATTAGAGGAATTAGAAATCTAGTTGTTAAATCTTTTCTAGACAAAAAAACCCGACCGTCCTCACTGTAAAAAATATACCGATCTCAAACAACAATAAAAGAAAACTTCCATAAAAACTATGCTCCTAGGGGGACTGGAACATTCTGAACTCTGAACCAACTCAGTTCTTGCTTATGCCTGATAGTCGAGTGAGCTAAGGTGCCGTCGTTATGTGTTGAAGTCTTTCAAATCCCGAGTTCAAGTCCCAGTAAAGTCATTGTAAGACAAAATATGTTTTTAATGGTATTTCAAAATTAATCAAAGCTTAGAAAAAGGATGTTAATTCTCTTCTTCCCCCTCCTCTTCTAACCTTTTCCTGGATCAACCCATGTTAGTACCCTTTCGGCATGAATTGATCCCACAAATCCTTGTATGGGGTGATTTTTTTCAGTGTAGAAATCATTTTTATGGTAATAAATATAAAAAACATGAAACTTTTCATTATTTTACTTCATTCTTTTATGTGGTGACCCCGACGGTGAAGTGGTGACCCCGACATGAATTTTTCTTTGATGATGCAAACTGTTCCACTGGATGATGTTAAGATGTCTATTTCGGAAATAAACCATATGCAAAGCTATTGAGCAACCGAACAATTTGCCTAAGAATTTTCCAGATGATACCACCACGCAATCTAATCAGATAGTTAACCAATTTTTGGTCCAGATTCTACCATTCTTAAGTTCATAGAATAATACAATATAGAAATATATAAATTCCTTGTAATCTGACACGTGAGAGTAGAAACGAATATGGATCCAGCATTAGAATTTTATAACGACGACTGCATAAAAGGAATGCAACTATGATATATAATACTGATGAAGGTTGTCAGTGCTTCTTAAAAGCATTTCTTGATTTGGACGATACCAAGTTACTCAATAAATTCCCGGAGGACTATATAATTAGATTTTGTTGTGGTGCACTTCAAAATTTAGTAGACAACGATTTTTAGGGAGTGTTTGACATTAGAGAGTTGACACTTCTCCGTACTTACATTATATGAAATCTTTGCTTATACAAAAACAAACAAATATGAAACGTTTATGAACTATTAAAGTTTTTAATAGTCAAAATATTTTTTCTAAAAAACAGATTAAATAAGTGATTTTATGTTGTTTATGTTCGAAATCTTTTGTTTCGATAAACGTTCTTCTATTATGAGCTAAGTACCAACATTGGCTGCAGTCTCTGCCGTTTACCCCGTATTTTTCAACAAAGCAGCACATTACAGACATGCTGAAGCTCCAAAAAGAAAGTCTTCAGGAGTTTTAAATAAATCAACTTGTGAGAGAAAAAATCAATAAACAAATATTAAATATCAAATCTGCATATCAAATCTGTAAATGATGTTATAGATTCCTTCGACTATTGTACAAAACATCGAGAAAAGTTTTTTTTTTGAAAAGTAAATAAAAAATTCGTTAACTATACTTCTATTCAGCACTCAGGAATCAGTTTAACGCCATTTTCAACACTTTACATCTAAGAAGAATGACCTATTTATTTAAGCTAAGCGGTTCCGAAGTTGTTTGTGTCAGCTAATGATTTTGCATAATTATAGAAATGGTGTTAGAAAATAAGTGTTTAAAAAACGTTTGGATTTTATTTTCATAAGAAATTCGCAAAATTATTTCTGTTAATGAATTGTAAAGGGCAGTGTGACCAGATAACCTTAACAAAAATTTCCAAAATAACTGAAAAATAAACAAAAATAGAGGGGAGAAGAAGCAGAAGAAACGATTTCGCCACATTTAACATTTTGCATGCTTGCTGCTAAGAATTAATATAATGCTTAACAGCACGCTTGTGGAGTCTATGTAAATAGGCAGTGGACCCCATTATACTTTGAACAGTTGAACTAACATTGAGGCCACTCAATGTCACTTCACCCTAATTGTAATTGGCATCAGCGATCAACTGAAGTTGAAGAAATTTTAGTATAAAAGAACAAAAGAAAACATTTCTTCAGCAATTTTGACTTCAAGGAAAATTCGAAAGCTTAAACAAAGAATCAATAAGTATGCCTTAATATTTCTTTTTGTAATAAAGAAATATCGTGCTCAGTTGGATCTAAAATATCATAAAAGTTTACTGACCACTTCACTTCTGTAATACTGATATAATTTAGCATAGAACACTTTGGTTTGCTTTGATGATTTCCGTTTACATTGATAAAATTTCCTAGTGTATACCCCTCCATCTTAATCACATGTTGCAAACAAGCCTAGTGTACGCCTTTTCCTCTAGATAAACCCTTAACCACCACTCATCCTTCACTTCAGTACAATTTTATTATTTCCGTTTTTGTGGTTTGCTTACAATACACAAAAAATAAAAGAAAAAATCCCAAAACTATCAACACCTTGAGAGGGTGTTTCCGAAGGGCTACCAAAACCTATAATCACGACCGAAAAAAACCCACACATCATACTCAGCTACTTGACAGGTCAAAGCAAAAGAGAGGGCTATCAAATTTCAAGCAGATTTCAATTTGATTTTATGTGCCTCCGGTGCACACATTTCTCATCTAGCCAAGATCACAAAGGGGTAGTTCTGGACCGCAGGGGGTGGTTTTTTTTTCTGTGTTGCTGTGGCGGCCGTGAATAAAGCGATTTGTCCTCTTTGTTGTTTGCGTTTGGTGTTATAAATTCTCGTGCCGGTATATGAAATTGCCTAAAAATTATTTGTGCATAACAGGGATAATCATAAATCTGGCTAATTGCACTTTATTGGGGTCGCTCGCTCTCTCTGACTGGTGGTTGGTTTTGGCTTTAAGGGTAAAATTGAATTTGACATGCCGTTCATGGGCATTAAATCGCAAAATTCTCCATAGTTAGCGCCCCATAGGAAAGATACATATAAATCTACAGCTTATTGACGTCGTTCCGTTGCGAGTCATTTGATATGGCTAATAGTGTTATGACACCCAGACGGTTCGTTTCCTTTACAGTTTTAGTTTGGTTGGTGGATTTGAATATGGCATAGGGAGTTTTTATCACGCATTTTATGAGGTAACAAAATAAAAATTTATATTGTCAGTTTATGAAATAAAGCTTAAAGTCGTAACTTCTCTGATTTTAGCTTTGGAGGCATTCAAATAACTGAAACAAAATACTAAATTATCACGAAAATTCATTCAACTCCACTGGACATTTTGTCCAAACACTTTGACAATTTTCTGGTTGACAGCACAGATCAAGGGTACGAGCAGTTGCTTTGAAACCCGAGCACTGACAACAACACCGTCAGCGTCTAATGACTTTCAAGCAGGCAACACCAGCGGCCAGCTGTGATTGAGATCAGCTTCTTCCGGAAATGAGTAGCAGCTAGCTGTCTGGTAGTTAGCTAAACAGCTAGTCAGCTTGTCAACTGTCAGCCACTTCAATTCCAGGTCCGTTTGCTCTTATTCATTGATGGGCAACAATTAAAACTGGTCCTCATCTGCCAGACAAGGCGACAACCAATCCAACATGAGTTTTTATTTCACGCCCCAGGCTAAGGCAAACACCTTTTACTGCTGCTGCTCCTCCGACTGGAGTCAGTCGGCCGGTTCGACATCAAAAGCGAGAGGAATGTCTGTCACTCTGTTCTGCAAAATTTGTTCTGCTATCCAAACAACCCACTCTGGATGAGAGGAACATTAAAAGTTGCCGGCTGTCAGGCCCAGAATCGCTTGCAACTTTCTTTCAGCTTCAAGTTGAGATTGTTAATTCCGCGACTCGGCGGGTTGCCTTTGGAATTGTTGCCTTAACGTTGGCATGACAATAATCTCGCAAATCTGTTTAAATTAAGCGAGACAAATGTTTCTTGGCTTGTGTGTGTGTGTTTTTTCCTCCCGCTGCTCGCGCTAGGCTTATGTTCCATATGTGTGAGGGAATTTATGTGCGGTTGTCGGAGTTTTTGACGTTTTTGCGATATGGTTTACGAGGGTTGTCTCTCATATTTCCAGAATTATAGTGAAAAGAAGCTATAGGTAATCATTGAAAACGGATCTATGGTTTTTCATAAGACGATTAGTGAACTTTTGGCAGGGGTCGGCAATGTGAGCAGAGAAGTTGCTACCGGCAACTGAGAAAATTGTCGTATACAGATACAGAATCCAATCAGAGAACTTTCAAAAACTTTTTATTGATTTCTATTTGTTGTTTAGACGAACACATATACAACTTTTTCTGCAGACTTCTCTGCTCTCATTGCTGACCCCTGGCTTAATTTTCTAAGCACTGTTGACACTATGCATTAATCAATTTACACAGAAATTTGTAGTTGTTGTTATTTGACAAAGGATTTTCTTTTTGTAAAATGGCTCCTAAAGGACGACAAGTATTAAACTAGGTTTTAATGGCTACAGAAGCCTCTTCTTGAAGATTTAAATTGTCGATAGTCGGGCACAAAAAGTAGACGTTTGGGGCTGAGTAAAAGCTTTCAGTGTACGAGCTGATATAGGCAGATCGGATGTTGATTTTTTTATCGCAATTCAGCTAATGTTAACCATTAAGAAGAAGAATCAAGCCGATCTTGATTGATATCAAGCAGCTTTGAATACAAAAGTATGGTAAGACGGAACATTCTTAGACCCATTCTTAGATCAAGAACGAATTTTTGAAATTGAAATTCTTGGCTTAAATTAAGACGGCTTCATATCAAGCACAGATCTTCTTGGTTGTGAGCATATAAAATAGTCTCTATTGCAAGCATAACAAGTGAGAAAGTCGGTCAAGCCCGACTATATTTATACTCTGTACCTAGAGTAGGAGCTGAATGCAGTGATGCTGCTGCGCTTATCTCTAAGTTTCTCTCTCTCTCCCTCTCTCTTTCTTTTTCTAAGATGTGCGGCGTTGGTTGTGAGATGGTGGGAGGGGGGTGGGAGGGGGGGGGGGATGGGTAATTCACTTATTTGATCATAACTTGAGATCCGCTCATCCGATCTTTATCATTTCTTCGGCAAATCGATACATATTGCTAATTAAAAAAACTGTGGCGGGAGGGGGCGTGGCAAAAATTGAAAATAAACTTGATCTGCCTGCAAGTATAAGATGCATTTGTCCCATACACCTCAAACCTCTATCTCTTACCATCTCTGAGATCTGTTTGTTCATACGGACGGACGGACAGACGGACATGGCTATATCGACTCGGCTGTTGATGCTGATCAAGAATATATATACTTTATAGGGTCGGAAATGATTCCTTCTCCCTGTTACATACTTTTGCACAAACTTAATATACTCTATGTACCTTCGGTACAGAGTATAAAAAGTATTGATTTCAAGCATATATCTTCGTAGAGACAACACCATACCACAGTGAATTGACGTACTTTTTTCTAAGCTGTGATTGCTTTTGAGACACCACTGAAAATTTATTTTTGTTCAATACTTTACATGGACTTGAACTCGAGACCTCGAAGACTGAACACACAGACGACGGCGCCTAAGCTTACTCGACTATCAGGCATTAGCAACACCTGACGTCAAAATCATCTGAAGAATGTAAATCGATTAAATCAATTTTTTTTATAACGCACTTCCCTCGCCCAAAAGTTCGAAGTCGAAATCAATTGTCTTCTCGAGTTCGAGCAGTTTTCGTCTTAAAAAATCAAAAAGAACAAAATTTAAATTAAACCTGAATTCAGTCTCTCCAATTCGTTCTTGACTTCTCTGGAATATACAAAAGTTCTTAGTTAGTTTCAAACTTGTTAAGGGAATTGAAAAATGTATTCCTGGTCACACTTAAAGTACCCTGGGCTACAAATATAAACGGTAACACTTGTAGAGAAATTAGGTAAAATATTCAAAAAGTTCACAAAGATCACATGAAAAATGTTTTCCAATCCCCATAATTAGCTGAGCATGCTAGACGAGGAAAAACGACCGACATCGATAGGAACCGGGGGAGAGAGCGCGATCAGCATTTTCCTGGACTGGGCATTGCGGTAGCTGTTGAAAGCCAACTGCAACTATGAATTGCCTTCGCTATAGGCCCAACCACCAGATTTCGTTTTAATGAATTTGAAAATCGAAACGACCCGACACACATTTCGAGAACGTTGTCTGTGTGGGTACACGGCTTTTGATCTTTGCTGCGTTTGTTTGTATACAATTTGATGGCTCGTGTTGATGGATCGTAAACGTGAAATGATGTTCGCGGTGTTGCTGCTGCCGCTGCCGCTGCCACTGGATGATGACGATGATCAACGCTATGATGACGGCACAGGCACCGAGTGTCTTTGATCATTTGCCGCGCCAGTTGGCAGTCAAAATGTTAATTTATACGCTCTGCTCCCCGATCTGCACTAACAACTTTACAAACATGTTTGAGATTTTTATTACTGTGTGAAAATGTTCGTTTCTTCCGTAAAATGGAAAAAAGGATCAAACAAATTTATGGGTGGCAAACTTTCAGTGTGTGCATGTGTGTGTGTGTGTGTGGAGTGAGTGTGTGATTGATGCCTCCACCATAACAGATCTTCATTATGGACAACTTGTCGGTGAATTTTTATTGTACGAATCGATCAAACCACTTGACTGCTGATCAAAGCCAACATATTTTATACAATTTAATTAATGTGGCAACTTTTATCACTTATTTTGTTTGTATAAATTATTTTGCAAAAATACATTAGAGGAAATGTCTGACCATAAAAACAGATATAATATGGATTTTGTGATTTCAAGCAGACTAAAAATTGATTTTGAACTTGAATATGTTTGATATGTATTGTGTGTGAATTCGTACAAACTATACTCACAAACTTGCACGAATGCTGATGGGAGCGGAGCAAATTTGTTTTAAAATTTGGGAACAATTTAAAATCTTTGGGAACAAATCGGGATTAGTTAAAAAATGTTCAGGATCAGAAGGCCTTCTCAAAAAAAATGTTGACAAATTTTTTTTTTACCTTTCTTGGAAAAAAAGATTTTTCAAAAAACTTAGTCTGCAAAAAAAAGACCCATCCTTCAAAAATTCTGAAAAAAATATACTGTGAAAGCAGCATCTTTTCCTAACATTTTGAGTGCCCGAACATATAACTTGAAAATTAGTTATGGCCGAAATTTTGTCTGTAAGCTTGAAAATATCAGTATATAAAGATTTATAAAAATTTCTAAGTAAATTTTATTTTTGTTTTTTTTTTGCCAAACATCCCTTTTGAGTAATCGTAAATATTTATAGGACAGAAGAACGCTTTGATTTAAGGCTTACAGAAAAAGGTATAAAAAAAGACTTTCAACGACTTCGTCTTGGTGTGGACATTTGGTAAACCACTTCTAAGACTTCTCGGTACAAGCGAATTGGAATTTTTTTGCAACAGCGCACGGAAAAGGTGCTTGTGTTAATTTTTTTAGAGCATCTTATTATTATTATTATTAATACCATTATAATATATTATTACTATGAATGCAAATTGTTTTAGTTTTTCATTCTATTTACTTTTATTTTTAGACTAATAAAATTGATAAAAAAAACAAGAAAGAAAAGGGACCCGGTCGTATTACACACTGTGCAAATACAGGTCGCTGCTAGATTTCTGTACCGATTGAATAATTCGAAATCGGTGTCCACACTTGCCGAAGTCGATGAAAGTCTTTTTTATACCTTTTCTGTAAGCCTAAAAACCAAAGCTGTTTTTTTGGTGTCCTAAAATTTTATTTAATAGCTCAAAAGGGATGTTTGGGCAAAAAAATCAAAATAAAATTTACTAGAAATTTTATAAATTTTATATACTGATATTTTTAAGATTACATGACAAAAATGGCCAAGTTGACTAAGTTTTTTGAAAAAATCCTTTTTAACCCTGTGTCCCATTAAAAATGGGTAAAAGGGGATCATGAAGTTAAATGTATGTAATAGGAGAAGGAAA
Source organism: Lordiphosa stackelbergi (assembly GCA_018904235.1). NCBI lineage: Eukaryota > Metazoa > Arthropoda > Insecta > Diptera > Drosophilidae > Lordiphosa > Lordiphosa stackelbergi. The sequence goes on along the minus strand of JAEIFU010000199.1, from coordinate 144,308 downwards.
CATCTCCGACCCTATAAAGTATATATATTCTTGATCAGCATCAATAGCCGAGTCGATTTAGCCATGTCCGTCTGTCCGTCCGTCTGTCTGTATGAACGCGTCGATCTCAGAGATGGTAAGAGATAGAGGTTTGACATGTATGGGACAAATGCTTCTTTATCTGTACGCAGATCAAGTTTGTTTCAAATTTTGGCCACGCCCCCTTCCGCCCCCGCAATTTGGAAAAACGTTATATCTCCCATAGTTTTAAAGATAGACGATTCGTAGATAGTTAGTAATTAGCAAAATAAATCGATTTGCCGAAGAAATGATAAAGATCGGATGAACGGTTCTCAAGTTATGAGCAAAAAACGAACCAAGCCCCCCCGCCATCACCCCACCCACCCTAATAAAAGTGTTGCATACTTTTCGGATGGTCACCCTAAGGTAACGGGTTTATCGAAGTCGGTTAGAGCCGACTTTAACTTACGCTCTCGTTGTCAATTGTGGGTATCTTGAAATGTCGTAATAGCATCTTGAGTAATATTTTGGAGCGAAAAAAATATAAATCCCGAAATAACCATTATTTTTTAAGTCAAATTTTTCGCCAAAAATATTCAGAACAAAATAAAACGAGTTGTTTAGTAACTCTCAAAAATAATTATTTTGAAATGAGCAAAAAAAAAATATTTAAACTTGAGCCCTGATTTGTTAAAATTAAATTATTGATTTAAAAAAAATTATATATTTTCCAATAAATTATAATAAAATAATTCATTTCCATATAAAATTTTATGATTTTTTTTGTTATAACTCTGCCAACAGACCATTTATAAAAAAAGTGTATTCTGACTGACTGACTCATTGGCAATCTTCGCACAGCCTAAATAGTAAGAGATAGAAAGCTGTAATTTGGAAAGCAGTTTCCATTTGAAATCCATTGAAAAAAATTTCAAATTCCAATTCAAGGTTAATGGAAGCAATAAAAAAAGAATATTAAGTTGTTGTTAAAGAAGGACATGAAACAATTTCGTTTTTTTCTAAGAATGCCTCGTTGAACTCATTCATTAGCCGAGTATGGCGGACTAATCTAAGAAAATAGGTTCTAGAGTGTATTGACACACTGATGCGGTTGTCTAAACTCTGGGGAATCCTAAAAAATTAAAGCTAAAACCTACAAATCTGGAAGGCAGTTTGACACCATTAAGCACTTAAGGGACGCTTTGGTTGCAGGAGGGAAGTTAAGTCAGTTAGGCAATGTTATTCTTAAAAACCTTGTGGATTCAATGTCAAGTCGCTTTAACATAGTTTTAGATGAAAAAGGAAAATACATAACTTAATCAAATTTTCCAAAAGTTGAAACTAAACCAAAAAATTATAAAAATTAGCAACAAAAAAATTCACATATACATTTACACTTACATTTAATGTCAGAGGTATTATCAATGGTACCTAACGCTTCTAGTATTTTATATTTCTTTAGAGGGTTTACCCAAGCGCTGTTAATTTCAAGGCTGAAAACCGGTCCTGAACCGAACCCGAAGGAACTTGTTCGGTTCTGGTTTCTTGGGTCCCTCGAACCGAACCATCAACCGAACCTCTCAAATATTTAACTCCAACCTAAACCCAAAGACCGAATGCATCCATATAAAGGTTCGGTTTAAACCATCACATTATAAGTCGACTGTTTCTAACCTATACAAGTCCAATGTTCCTCAATTTTTTCCTCAGTGTACGTAGAAAGTGAGGCTACCTTTCAAAATTCAAAGATCTGGCACTTCTTAGTGGGCCTATAAAGGATATCAATAAGGAATGTGGTACATTCGACTTCTCCTGATCAAAAAATTGGCTAACGTAAAGGCAAAAACTGTTCAACTATGTAACAATCTACAAACCCAGATTCGAACCAAAACCTTAGGGTCTATAGGTGCAGGAACCGTTCCGTGAATCGAACCTTACACTTTACAAAGGGTTCGAACATCAGGACCGAACCTTGAAAAAATTTTTACAGGTTTGCAGCCTTGGTAAATTTCTTAAAATAAATGTCTTTAAAATATTTTCAGTGGCTTAAGAAGGCTTTAGAAAAAACGTATTTATCTGAATATCAATATCTTACCAAGACTTGTTTACGCAACCGATTGGTTCTATGGCAGACTTTGTCCACTTCATTCTTCGTCCTGATAAAGAGTGTATTTAATAATTCCGTTTTTATTTTACTAAAAATTGATGTGAGTAGACTAACTCTATATTTTAAGTTAATAAAAATATGAATAGCTCAGTCTCAAACGAAACTTGCTAAGCCTCATTGTTTTTAATTTCAATTTTAAGTTAAACATTTTTATGTATTAAATTGGTGTTTCCCAGTCAATTTGTCTCCATTTCTCCCCCAACAAATTACCCATTTAGAATTTCAATAATTTTCTATTTGTGTTCTTCTACTAATCAGTGTAAAGCCCACAAATATGTCAACATAAATTGGAGCTAACCAAACAGCTGCAAAATTTTCATTAACCACAAAAATGTTTTCTAGACTTAACAAAGAAATTTATGGCATTTGGAAACCCCTTTATTTTCTGTTCTCTTACGCTGTCCGGCTACAAAATTAGAAAAGACAACAACAGAGAAGAAATTTTCTAACAAAACTCACGTAAAGTGTCGCCTTGATTTCAAGCGAATCGAGTCGCCGGGGCTGAACACACTTGGAATATTTTCGACTTAGGCACGAATCGTTGCCTACGAACCATAAATAATGGGAAGAAGAATTGTCTGCCGTTCTGAGAACCCTTTACCCAAAAAAGAAAGGGGGGCTATCAATTTCGATTTGACACTGAAGAAAAACCACAAAAGAAATTACACAATAGAAATTTATGTAATGCCTACAGTAGTGACAGGAGGAGGGATTGGGGATCGCAAACACGATCTTTCAGCTACTGTAGCAAACGATTTTTCATATGAAGTGTAACAGATTTCTCCGGGCTTCTGGTTTTGTTGTTGCTGTCGCTGACATGTTGTTTAATAAATCAAGTTACAAAACTATTTCTTCTTTAGAAATCCGTGACACGTCCCTTGCGCTCCCAGTCACCATAGCGCGTGGGTTCTGGTCCCGCTGGACCACCAATCTCTCCAGTATGGGGATTTGTATTGTTGGGCCAGGGCTGAAGTGGCTCCTGCTCATGAGCCGGATGTGGCGCTCCTTTGGGTAAACAAGTCAGAGGCGCCTCCGAGAGTAACTTTTGCTTGAACTTCAAATAACGCTCGCTGGGCTGAGCCTTCGATTTGGGTTTAGACTCTGTGTTCGCTATTTCTGGAGCTTGAGGTTCGATTTGTGCAGCACTGCTGAGACCAGACACACTCGTGCGAACTCGTCCCTTCCTTCCCAGAGCAAAACATAAACGAATCATGCTAGAAAATAAAAAATATTTGTGCGAAAAACGGAGAAACTTTTCGTTCTTTACTTACTTAAAACGGTGGTTTTTGGGTTTTGCAAATCGAATATTTTTTTTGTTGAACTATTTTTTCTTTGTTTATTTAAGAGAGGAATGTAATTGACATAAATTTGAAAGAAAAGTAAAGGGTTCTACGAAATCAGCATTAAATTGTCCTAAGGTGCAAATCAATGTAGGTTCGCTTGACGTGATCTGATCAGGTTCCTCTAGATTTCAGGTTTGATTTTTGCATACCAATTACTCACCTAAAACTAAGATAAAGATTTATTGATAAAGTCAGATTCTTTTGCTATATTTTCTTCGAACATTCACATAAATTTTGTATTTTTATTCGCTCGCAAGAAATTGCATTTCATTTCTTAACATTTCATTCCATTTACACCTTCCATCAAATGCCGCCGTCGGCAAAGCCAAGTCAAAGATCAATCACAATCAAAAACCAAAGAAAAATTCCGCATAAATTCCAGGAAATCCACAAAATGCTTTAATGTACATCCACCAAAAAAAAAAAAAAAAAACACTCTCGAAATCCAAATTCGACATCTTGCTTAACTACGCGAGAAGCGACGACTTCCTCCTCCCAAAGTCATCCATCAAATGCGATTTTCGTTTGGGGCCTGCAACAATTATTTCGTCTATTTTATTTTTAAACGAAATTGCCGTTGCCATTGTTGTTGTTGTTGTTGCTGTTGCTAATGTGTTTTTATTACGTGAAAAGTAAGAAAAACACGCAGTCCGATACGATTTATACATAACTCGAAACCTTCTCCCGCGTCGCAAAGTAGTAGGCGCTGATTGATAGAACAAAGTGAAAATCAAATAAAAAACAAAACATAAAACTAGGCACATTGCGGCATAAGATCAAAGACCGCCCCTCGATCTGTAATGACAGCTTTGATCATTGTTTTGCCTTTGATTTTTTCCGGTTGAGATGAGAGTGTGAGATTCGTGAGTTCACGAGTTTGGGCCTAAAGGCAATCATCAGTCTTTTTGGATTTTTGTAGGCCTAAATCGATTTACTCAGAGAGAGAGAGAGGAGAGAGAGAAAGGGAAGTTCAAGTACTCGAAACGGGTGTCTGTTAAAGATTTTTATATGCAATTTCGCGCCTACTTGAGAAAATTCTCTTTCGTATGTCGCTTTGGCTGATAATGAAGAGACTGCACTGGTACTCCAAAGTAATGTAATACTTGTGTGTTGTACACTTAGAAAAAACTCAAAGACTTTTATACTCAAACCAGGGAAAAACAATCTTATAATCTGTCAAAAAAAAAATCGTTCATTTAGTGATCGATATTTTTAGTTTCATATTTGACTGTTTTTGCAACTCGAGGTCATGTTATGTTGTACAAATTTAAACAGATACATTCATTACCACAAATAAGGCTGGTAGACTGTACAGCTGTTTCATGAAGCACCCAGTTCAAGCTTTAGCAGTCTTTGCCTATCTACTGAAAGCCAGCAGTAGTTAGTTATTTTATCTTAAGTTCAAAAATATATTTCCAGATACACAGTGGTTCCTATTCCGAATTCCAGTTAAAAATTTAAATGATCAAATCTGTGGATTCAGTAACCAGTCGTCCTTTTCGCTTAAATTAAAATCACATGGCAAGAAGTAAACGTTTTCAGCTGCTCAAGCAATTCCGAGTTTTGTATTTAACTGATCTACTTAGTAACCGTTGGTATGTGTCTCACCTTCTATACGGCAATATAAATGTAACGTGAAATTGGCTATTTGGGGCTACCAAAGGGCCAAGCCAAGCTCCTCTCAATCTCTTGGCGTGTGGGCACATGAAAAACGGACCTACAGTTTAACGCCAAGTCCGAACGGCAAAGTTTAAGAAGTTTTTTAGTGGCTAGTTACTTCACAGCTGACGCCAAGTCTTTTAAGTCCTTTTACAGCAGGGATCCCTAAGATGAGAGGATAGAAAACGTGTAAATGCTTTAAATGAGTGTGGCCTTTGGGGGAAGAGGGGTTGTCTTGCGGACTTTCCGACATACAGTGAGGAATGACTCTGGCAATCAATATTAATTACGAAATGTGTTCGGCCCCACATGTGAATGATTTTTGTTATACAATTTAAATTTAAGTTCGCAGACCGGCTCCTAAAAGATTTTAACCCGAGGTTTAGATTCGATTCTCGGTTCACATCTTACTAGATCGCTGAAAAATTCCCTCTACTATTTTCCGTCTATGACGCACAGTGATTATTCACTTACTTATTATATCAGGAAAAATGCCTCGATTACAATGTTGACGACAAATGAGTACATGTATCAATGAACAAAAAGTTCAAGCACAAGTTCCAATAACTGTCAATGAGAAACCAACTACATTTAAATTAAAATTGTTAAAAAAGAAGTGCGTTTTTAATTTGCTTCGAATCGGAAAGACAGAATTTTTAAAAATGGACTCTGAAGCTCAGGGCCAGATGGTAGCGGCAATTGTCTGCGTCGGTATGGGTTTTTTGAGCTGTTGACGACGACGAGGAAGAGCCGAAGGCCAAGCGCTTTTGCTGGGTGGACGAGCTCAACTTAACTCGTCCCCAAGAAGGAATGTTCTCCAAATAAAATATTGAGCTCCCAAGAAAGTTTAAAACTTTGTGAGAAAGAACGCAAAAGCATTTGACATGTTGGCGTCTATGGTTGTACCCTTAATCCAGAAGCAAAAAACGAATTGTCGAGACCCAATATCACCAGCTGAAAGACTTGCGGTGACACTAAGATACTTAGCTTCTGGGTCAAGCATGACGGACCTGTCATTTGAGTTTAGGATATCTTGTCAGCTATAAGGCGCCACGCAGAGTTTTTTTCATCTCTATTTTTGTACTCTAATATGCTAATATTCCACAAGCATTCGCAGATTTCCACACACTCGATAAGCGTTTTTGTTGCATTATCTGACAAATGAATATTAATTCGACGTTTAAAATTTCTGTTTTTGACTTCCATTTCAGTAAATTCAAAGGTTTTTCTTTCAGAAAAAACAAAAGTCAAACGCGTCGCAACAGCAGATTTTTATTGAAATAAAACAAAAAACCCCTTTGTTTAGCAAAAAACAAAATTACTCGATGTTAAAGGTACTCATTGATTCATTCATGCTTCATTTGAATTTACACTAACTATATTTTCGAGATATCTCAAAGTTTCGAACATGTCAATTGAAAAGCAATTTACATTGAAAAATGGCAACATGAAGGCCTACTAGATTGTCATGTCGTCGTCGAACAGTGTGAAGGCAGCCTTAGAATTATTTTATATATAAAAAAAAAATAAAAAAATTTTATTAAAAAAAAATATAAAAAAAATATAATTTTAAAAAATATTTATATAAAAAAAATATTTTTTATATAGAAAAAAAAAAAAAATAAATAATATTTTTTTTGGGGGGGGGCAAGGGAAAAACAAAAAAGGAAAGAGAAAGGGGGAAGGGGGAAGGGGGGGGAAAAATGGTTAAAAAAGAAAATGGGGGGATGGGGGGGTTTTGTGAGGGATTTGGGGGGGATTTTTTTTAAAACTGTAGTATAACTTCCGCCAAAGAACTGCCAAAACAAAAATACCAAAAGTGATCAAAATCTTTTTATTTGTGACTGTGTGACCAGATTGTAAGAGATGCATGTAATTTGGTCACATTGCGTACGAGCTTTGTATTTTGTTTGATTTTAAATTATAAGTTTCTGATCAGTGAACAAATGATTTACAGCTCACGGCTGATGAGAGATATGCAATTTGGTATGATTAAAATTAAAATATTACAGTTAAATTTGGTTGAAGTCTCACGATTGCAGCTTGCTTTGAAAATTGGGCTCTAAGGGATGGGATTATTCAAATTTCACCCGACGACGCGTATTTGTGTATGACAATGTGCGATACCTGTTGAAATGATAAAATGGGGCTAATTCTTCAGGGAGCTATCGGTAACCTACGAAAATACGGATCTGGGTATTTTTTCGTTATTTAAGAGGGCTTTTTGTTGGAAGTGTGGACTACCACCAAGGAGGATCTGCCAAAGGGCTTTGGCAAAATGATTTTTGTGAGTTTTTTTATATGGAGTTTTGTTTGGGAAGGATTTGGTGGAAGTGTATACTGCCTTGGGGGTTTGGGGTGGGAACTGATAGGATCTGGAAGGGAATTGGCCGGGATCTGGGTGGTATCTGGGAGGGATTTAAATGGGATCTGGGTGGGTTCTGGGAGTTATCTGGAAGTAACCTGGGTGGGATCTTGGTGGGTGGGAATTAGGGTGGGATCTGGGTGGTTTCTGGGAAGGATTTAAGTGGAATCTGGGTGGGTTCTGGGAGTTATCTGGGAGTAATCTGGGTGGGATCTTGGTGGGTGGGGATTAGGGTGGGAACTGGGTGGTATTAAGACTCTGTGGGACCTTGACTTGAAATTGCTTGTCACAACTGGTGACTTCGACCAAACTTCGCAAATCAGCTTAAAAACATGACATAGTAACCATGACCGTGTTTGAGAGCTATAATATTGAGAACAAACCAGTTTTTCTCACTAAAACATATTTTCCAAACAACCATTTGTATGGCAGTTACAAGAAGTAGTCATCCGATCCGGTCGGTTCCGACATATTAGCAGTGTGCAGTAAAAAGAAGACTCTGTGCAAAGTTTCAGCTCGATAGCTCCAAAACTGAGGGACTAGTTCGCGTAGAAACAGACAGACGGACAGACAGACGGAAGGACAAAGCTTAATCGACTCAGCTCGTCATGCTGATCAAGAATATAATTACTTTATGTGGTCGAGTTGATTGCGTTACAAACTTCTGGGCAAAATTATAATACACATTTCAGTTCTAAGGAGAAGCTAAGCCTTCGTCTCTTGCCGATGTTTTTATTCCCTTGCAAATGTTTTAATACATCAGAGTTTAAGAACGCCAGCATTTAAAACAAAAATTTTTCTTTTCTAAATAAAACCCACTTTTCGACCGATAATTCCCGGTGACAAAAACCATTTTGACCAAAACTTCCAAATCTGTGTAAAAGCGTATAATATTAATAATCGCTGAAGTGAGACCCGTTAACATTAAAAACAAAAAAATTTTTCTCATTAAAACCCACTTTTCGACCGATAGTTCCTATGGCAGCTATAAGATATAGTCATCCGATCTGGTCGGTTCCGACATATTAGCAGTGTGCAGTAAAAAGAAGACTCTGTGCAAAGTTTCACCTCGATAGCTTTAAAACTGAGAGACTAGTTTGCGTAGAAACAGACAGACGGACAGACGAACAGACAGATGGACGGACAAAGCTCAATCGACTCAGATCGTCACCCTGATCAAGAATATATATAGTTTTAGGGTCGGAAATGAATATTTCTATGCGTTGCAAGCTTGGGGGCAAAATATAATACCCTTTGCAAGGGTATAAAAACGTTATTCAAAAATCATTTGCCATTTTCTTTGCAAAAAACTTTTAAAAACAACTAATATTTAGAAGAAGCCCCCTAAGGATCAATTTTAAATTAATTATTGAAGCTTTAAAAACCAAATAATCTACATTTACTCAAGGTCATACTTAATCTTAGAATGACATTTTTCTTGAACAAGAGTATGCTGCAAGCCTTTACTTCACTTAATCTAAAAAGGAACCAACATGCACCAAGTCTCTCCCCCTTTTAAACTTCTGACCAGAAATGAGAAAAAAAAAAAAAATTCTGTTGAAAATTAAAAGTGTCATATTTATGAAATGTTCTGTGTCATGTTCTCGTGCAGTCATTTTGGCTTAGTTTTAGTTTACTATGCACATTGTGCTTATTGTAAATTCTATTTGAAAGAGTTTTTCTACTCGAAACACATATAAAAATAGCGCCACGTCATGGAACATTTAGAAAATGAGGAGGCGGGTGGCCCAAAGTTTTTATGGGATTTTAGTCTTTTCGTTGCTTTTATCGCATGCCTCTCGCACTGTTTGGATTCCACATAAATATGTTTAGTACTCGGGGGCCAGTGTGTGAGCGTGTGTGGATTTAATATGGTTTATGAGGCGTCGTCGTCTAGTCAAAGCGAAAAGAATTAAAATGTGCAGAAGGTTGAAAATGCCGACGACATAAATTATGGCATTTAGTGTGAAAAATGGATAAATTAATTAGTCTGGGCAGAAGTCAAGGAAGTCGGCGAAGAGACAACTGGCTTGAAAGCTGGCTAATTCAGTTAGGAATTTATTTGCTTGATGCTTGCATGTGATAAGTATTTTTATCAGGGACCGAAAATAACGGTAAGAAACACAAACTTCGTTAGCCTTATAGCACAAGCAGACAAGAGTTCTGCGCCCAGTCTGCTCTTTTTTTCGAAAGCCGTCTCAATCGCTGGGTTGCGACTGAAGTGAGGGACTCCAACCCACTAAACTACCGCCTTCTTCTCCCCGATACCCGGTGGCACTGCCGTGAGATATTACTTCACCGGCGGGGAATTGCCCAACGGGCTCATCTAGGTTTCTCTCCTATGTGAATATTTGCGCTGTCTTTCTGCGCTACGCAGGCTTTGAATCACTACTGCGGCCTTAATGCAGACTGCAGACCAATTTTCCGTAGATTCTAGCATGATACTCAACAGGTTGCTAGCGGCTGGTGTCCTCCCCACCCGCATGCTTAAATCTTGTCGTTCTTCATCAAACTTCGGACAGACAAAAATACATGCTCTGCGTCTTGGGTGACCGACTGCCCTGTACAGTCTGGGCAGTACGGGTCGTCTTCGTGTTTGAACCTATGTAGGTAGGATTTCAAACATCCGTGTCCCTTAAGAAGTTGCGTCAAGTAGTAGGTCACCTGTCCGTGTCTTCTGTCCAGCCATAATCCTATGTTTGGAATTAGCTTGAACGTCCATCGTCCTTTGGTCGATCTCTGAAACCGCTCTTGCCATTTCATCCGTGTGGTCTCGCGAATTTCCGCTCTTCGCATTTCAGGGCTAATGCTTCCTGAATCTACAGAGGTTAGTTCAGCGGCTTCCTGTGTTTTCAGATCTAGCGGGATCAGTCCAGCCACCACCAGTGCAGCATCGCTGGAGATGGTTCGGAATCCGCTGCACACCCTCAGCGCACAGACCCGTTGGACTGCATTGGCTGCACGAAGATAGGTTGGGTATCTCGACGCTGGTGCCCAGACCGATGCTGCGTAGAGGAGGGTGGAGCTGACTACCCCAACAAGCCATGAGTCTGGACAGTGCTGATGCCGTGCCGCTGGCTTTCTTGCTGGCGTACGCTAAATGATCCCTGAAATTCAGCCTATGATCGATCATCACTCCCAGGTACTTGAGGTAGGGGCGGGAAATAATTGTAGTATCGCCTACAGTGATATGAGCCGTTTCAACTATCTTGCGGCTACTGATCAGCACTGTCTCCGTCTTTTTAGTGGCTAGCGTCAGGCCTTTGTCCTCTAGCCAGTTGCTGACCTCCTGGATCGCTCTGTTACTAATCTGTTTCACATCACTGATGTGTTTTGCAACTACCACAACAGCAATATCATCAGCGAAACCAATGACTGTTGCTCCGACGGGCAATTTGAGCAGGAGTATGCCATTGTACATGACGTTCCACAACATTGGGCCAAGCAGAGATCTTTGTGGGACCCCTCTGGTCGACCAGAACTTCACACATTATTATAATAAACATACCTGGCGGCTCACAAAATTATTCCTATAAAAAACAACTATCGTTCAAATTGCTTTCAATCATGGTGGTTAGGTACGGCGGCGCATCCACTGTTCTGAGGGCTTCATCCAGCTGAGTTAAAGGCATTCCTTATATCCAGTGTTGTCATCAGGCAGTATTCCTTCGCTCCATACATTCATCGCTCTCCCGGGATTGCATTGTCTACTACCTCCTCCAGGCGCGCATGTATGATCCAACCGTGTCCAGCATGCACGGCTGGCTTTCCCTCTTTTGGTAGCAACACCAAACGTTGTAATTTCCACCTTGCTGGGAATATTCCCACAGTAAGGCAGGAATTGTACAGGTCCATGAAGACTTCAGGCTTGGCCTAATTGCCAATTTCAAGACCTTATTCGGTCCTGGTGCCTTATCATCCCCGACTTTGCCTATAGCCCATAACATCTCCTCCTCTATTATGTGCCGCCAGCCTGTTGCAACAATAGAAGGCGTCTGCGAGTTTAACCGCAAAAACACAGAGTTTAAGAACGCTAGCAAAAAAGCAAATTTCTAAATTTTTGACCGATAACGCTGTTTATAAGAGCGCAATAAGTCGCTGAGGAGAACGTTAAATTAAAAACAAAAAAAATTTTTTCATTAAACGACCTAGGAGTTCTAGGCAGCTATAAGATTACACGATCCGGCGCGTCCGCATTTTACAGTGTCCGTAAAAAGAAGACCTAATTTCAGCTCATGCTTTAAAATGGAGAGTTTCGTAGAAACGGACGACGGAAGACAGACACGGACAGAGACGCAGGCGGACGGACTCCTCGATCACTCTCCGATCAAATATATATTATAATTTTTCGTCCAACTCTGGCAATTAATATTTGGTACGAGTTGGGTGATATTAATTCCTGGTGGAAAAAGGGTCTCCACAATATGTGCCATTTGGACAGGGCATGTTGGAGGTGAATGGCTGTAGGCCTTTAGCTTCTTCATCGCCAGCTTATACGCAAGACCCCACTGATTATTTTCCAGGTCGTTGCAGATCTTCATATGGCAAGCCCGTTTGCTTTCCTTTATGAGTCTTTGAAGGATTTGCTTTTTTTTCCTGAAAATTTCCTGACGCTCTGGTCTGCTCTCCGGACTTTGCGCACGCTGGTATCTCCTTCTTGCCCGCAGGCACTCTGATCGAGTCTTGGATATATTCTGGGTCCACCAGTAGTTTGGGCTTCTCCTATGTGACCCAGCACCTTTGGGCTATCAGATGTGCTGCCACTTTGTCCGCTTTCTCTGTTGCTGTGCCATGCAATTCAAGGCCCTCCATTAGGATTGGGATCATCGCTGGATCTAGCGTTTCCAATTTGTGACTGCTCTGGGCTAGATACTTGCGTTGGCGGTTCTCTTGCTGATGGTGCAGACTAAACAATATGGCCATGTGGCCAGTCTGCTCTTGATTTTCCACATCCGTGATTCTCAAGCCACTTACCCAAAGATCGTGAACACGTCACGGTACGTCTTTCCTTTAGAAAATTTCTGGAGTTTTCGAAAACTTTACGAATTTCCACTTAGCCACACCTTTTGAACCTTTCCCTAATCCGACCACTTTTAATTCATTTATATATCTTTTTGCAATTAATTACCCATATCCTTGGCTTATCTCTATCAAAATTTCGCCGCCATTACTTAAAATTGAACCAAGACAATAAATCTAAAAAAAAATTTCAAAGTCACCCAGCGATCATTAAGGACATGAAACGTACGTTTCATTCAGTTTACAAATTTTTGTGGTCATCCTCTACTGACATGACAGGCGAATGTTTTTCGCTTTTGGCAAAACGAAAGTGATAAACGATACTGAATAGAAAAGGAGCCTGACACTTGGACGTGAGCACACAAATAACACTTAACACAATAACAAACAAACTTTTCGACTAATGACAGACCAAGTAGCAAACAATTTATCCAATGCCGGAGCCTGGCAAGGAAGCTGCCTCCACAGCGCACACACACACACCCGGAGAGTTCCTTTGGCCCCAGTCATTAATCTTGTTTCGCCTGGGTCGATACCGAAGTTCCCAATCCTCAGTCGTTATCCTTTCAAGCGTGAACACATGCGATTACGCGTGGTGTGTGTTGCCAGTTTCCGCATTTTCCTGCGCCAGGCGGCTGCCATGATTAAGTGCCATTTTGAAAAGTACTAAAATCCGGTTGGTCATGCCTGGAACACCATCCCCGCCCCCGCACAACCAATGTCAAAGTGTCAATGATATATGTTATACGCTTCGATAAGACGCTGAGCAGCAACAGCAGGAGCAGCAGCAGCAGTCAAGTCTCGGAAGTGAAAAATATTGCACGTGGACAAAAGCCAGGCTGGCGAAATCAGTGCACGTTCACACAATAACATAATAGTTGGCCATATATTGGAGATTTACCATTTCCCACTCGCCCTCGCTCAGCTGGTTGCTTGCAACTTTTCTTATTTCTCCACATTTGTGTGGGCTACGTGTGAAATATTATTTGGCAATGACATGACACAGCCATCTCTATGGGGATTTTTGTTTATCTTCATATTTTTATGGGCTCTGCCAGGTCATAAATGTAACAGGCGAGTCTGATTTATGGCCAAAAATGAAGCATTTACAGAATTTGGTTGCTTCGACAAGCCATTGTGTCTGGAATTTACATCCCAATTAAGCTGATTTAAGAAAATATTTAATTTGATCGCGGCATTTTGTATTTTAGTTTTGAAGTAATTATTCATGCCCGTTTTGCTAACATTCATCACTTTAAGACGTCGAAATGCTATCTTGAATGAAAATTTTAAATGTTAACAACTTTTAAAAAGTTTTATTTTTAAAAATCTCGAAATAATGATTATATAATGATTTTTTACGATTTTCTTCAAAAGATAACACTGTGGAACAAAATTCAACTTTTTTTATAGCCTGGGATTGAGACCAATATATTAGAAACTAGAGGCATCAGGTAGCAACTCATACCCAGTTTTTACGTCATTGTAGCAGTCAAGTTCTGGCACATTTTAATACACATACAACATCTGTTGCTGGTCATATAAAGATGAGAGCTAAAATTTGGAAAATTCACCAAAGATGAAGGGAATCACCACAATTACTTTACACTTCAGCCTCCAAGGACGTGCGGTTCCCCCGCCCATAGAGGTCTAACTAGGAAAATGGAATAAATTGAAAATACTGATAGAATTTTGTAAGATTTTAATCATATTGAGATGCTGACCAGTAAAATGAGTCCTCAAGAGATGGTAACATGTATGGAATAACCGCGATAGTAGGTACCATATTGACAAACACCCATTATCGAGTTCATATAAACCATAAGCTAGAGATCAAAATAGACCGAACTGCGTTTTTAGATTCACCATCGAAGCCTTAGCTCGCGGGCTATCTGTATCTTTGCACAGGAAATTGCCTCAGGGAACAACATTGACCTCTTGGGTATCAAGAGCGGCTTGAAAATTTATGCACAAATTCTATGAATAAAATTCGTCATTTGTACTAGGAAAAAGTAAAATTTTGTTTCAAAATGTCTTTGGTGGACAAACCGCGATACGTCAAGATGCCTTGAATTGAAGTATTTTAATGACATGATCTGTTTTTCTGCTGGTAATGAAGCACTCTACTAATAAGATTAATTTCATAATTTTAGTGAAGCTTGTTTTACCTAAATGGTCAATGTTGTTCTAAGGCAATTGCCAGTATAAAAATGCCTATAAACCGCGAACCAAGGCTTCGTTGGTAAAACTGAAAACGCAGTTCGGTCTATTTTTATGTCTAGTTTATTGCCTATATTGACTCGATAATGGGTGCTTTCAAATGTGGTACCCACTATCGCGGTTTTTCGATGCATGTTACCATCTCTTGAGGACTCATTTTATTGGTCAGCATCTCAATATGTTTAAAATCTTACAAAATTCCATCGAGTGGTTTTCAATTTATTCCATTTTCTAAGTTAGACCTCTATGGGCGGGGTACTAACCGCTTGTCCATTGGAGGCGGAAATTTGGAATAACAATGGTGGTAACTCCCTCTAACTTTGGTGAATTTTCCAAAATTTTAGCTCTCATATTTTTTAACCAGCAACAAATGTTGTAGTTGTGTGTTGCTAGTATAAATGTGCCCATTAAACGCGAACTTGACGTGCTGAAGAAAAACTGGGTATGAGGTGTTGCTACCTGATGCCTCTAGTTTCACAATTTATTGGTCCCCGTCCCAGGCTATTTTGAGTGTTCCACAGTGTAATGATTTATTTTGGTACCCGTTACAAAATGCGAATAATAATTAATATACAAAAATATAACTCAAAAACAGGGCATTTTTGAACCGAAATCCGGACCGTACGAACCGGATTTGAAACAATTTTTGTATAAAACCGGTTGCGAAACCTGCTACTGCAGTTCAAATTCTGGGTTCATTTGAATGCGGGGACGAAGTTGAGGCATATTGATTTTGATTCTTGGTAATAATCCTCTACAAATATCCCAGAATTGTGTGCGATTTCAAAAGTCGTTCTTTCTGTTCCAGCTACGCAGGTAAGCGTGCAACGCCTATTCTCTGGCGTTAAATATATAATGAATCCGCTAAGAAGTTGCATGGACTCAACCACATTTAATGCAATTATGTCACTGCGAGCAAATCACAAGAATGCTATATAGTGGACGTAAAAAATTGAAGTTAAATTCGAAAACTAGTAATACATAATATAATATTTATGAGCATGTAATGTAATCATTAGATCTTACGTGTTAACTACATAAAAAATACGAAATATGAAGGGTATATAATTTTACTTTAAATGTGAAACCATTCATTTTGTGTTGAATTTTGATACGTTTTATTAAACAGGAATAACTATTACTTATATCGGTACGTACCGGTACGTACCGAAATAAAAATGCGGGTACCGTATCGAAACCGAAAACCGAAATTAATTGAAAACCGAAATGGAACCTTTAACCGAAACATTCATTTCGGGACGTACCGGTATCGGAACCAGAACCGAAATTCGTTTCGGGATTATGCCCTGCTCAAAAGTAATGATTAAAACAGATTTTTATTTTTTTTTCGCTCAAAATAAAACTCAAACTTAATTTACGGCTTCTGTGTTAAACTTTTCGCGGATGTGATTAAATATTCTTTATCTAAAAAATCAGCAGCAAACATGTATGTATGCAAATTTTATCGGTTGAGCGCAAAGCAAGTTTATTCTGGTGATGAATAATGAATAGACGTATTGCAATCACACGAAATCGTTCTCTGGTAGGTGGGTAATAGGGAGTTAGACATTAAACTGTTTCTAGAACTGCTCCAATTGAACCGTGTAAAAAGTGGTTCAGCCCCAAATTTAAGAAAATATTTAACCTTGGTACGTCGTTCGTCGTCGATTTGACTGCCGAAAAGCATGTAATTCCAGGGTCAGTGGCGTAGATAGCTTTTTGCAATGGGGGGTGATGAAGTCAAAATGTTGAAAATTTTTTGGGGTTTTTAGAATTTTATTTAAAGTTATCGGGAAAAGTCTAGCTGCCATGTTCCGGTTTTCACTAAAGTGAATTCGATTTTTTAACATGTTCTCTTTTCTATTAAACATCCAAGAAAATCCGTATCTTACCTTTAGTTTTTAATTACTCTTTACTCGATGGATTCAAATTAAAACGTAACCTGATTAACCCAATTAATTTGATACAACTGCACATTTAACCAATTCGAATTTAACATTTTTTGTCGAAAATGAAAACCGGAACAGGCCTGTAGCACTCTTACCTTCTCTCCGAAAATTATAAGAAAGAAATTCTTTCGATGGACCGCGAATTATTAAAAATTTTCTGGCTAAATAATTGCGGTGGGTAATCCATGGTATCTTTTAAACGAATTTTAAAATATGCAGATTTCATTTTCGTCAAAAACAACGAATTTGTGAACGACCCCAAGAATTTAAGGCCTAGTATAGGTCCCCCCTTGCTCAAAGATTTACATCGGTGGACCACAAACTAAGTAGAATTATCAAGCAATAAGGTTGCGGCAGTCATCTTTAGTTTTTTTCTAAGTCTCTCTACAAACTTCGAAATTTTAGGTTGAACTTTGCACATAATGTTTTAAATGCGGGCCAGATTGAGTAGTCCTAAAAAATTGATTTATCAAATAATTACACTGGCCAACAGCTATTTTGGTCCAGCCTTATTGATGACAAATTCTGATCCAGTTTTGTGCACTGATTCCAAAACTGGTCTCGGTTTTTCTCCATCAGCTCTTGTTTTCAAGATATCGCGGAAAAACCATTTTGCTGTTTTTTTGGCTTTTAAAAAATTATGGAGGTTACACCGAGCAACAATATCTGTATTTATGAGCTCTATGCAACAGTTTACATATAATTACGGTCGCCTAAAAAAATCAATGGAGGATCATCAGCAAACCCAAAAGGCGCCTAAATTGGCCTTTGAAGAGATATTTTCATCAAATTATAGCAAATTTTTCAAACTGTATCGAACGGACCAGCCATTTGGGGTGGTTGCATTTTAATGAAAACCACTTTAGCATGCAGACCAATGGTTCTTCTAATTTCACAAATTTTGTTGCATTTAAATCTTTTTGATGGACAAAGTTACAGGCGGTTAATCCCAAAAAAATGAATTAAATTTTATGGCTGGACTACTAGATTGAAACACAAAAGTGTATTAGGAAATATTAAAAGACTACTTGATCTAACATAGACCTTACATTAATTGTCATGCAAATTTACAATAACATTAAATCAGTACTAGATTAAAACAATTTTCCACAAAATTCATATTTGCTTAATATCAAATAACCTCTCGAGAAAAAAATAGGGAGAAGCAACCTTGGGTTCGACCGAAGTTCAAGTTTATATAGCCTTTGTTAGAGACATGCCTGCCAGTTTGTTATATGGCAGCTATACGGTATATTCATCCAATTTTGATCAAACTCTCCATAATTGTCTTGAAACAGATAATATTCATAACTGAAAGTTATAAAGACGCCATCATTAAAAACAAAAAAATTACCTTAATTTGTGAACATTTGTTAAAATAATTCCAATTAAAAAGGTCTTGCTCATATTTCTTTCCTTCCTCTTTTAACTTCCTTTTTTTCCCTCCTCTTTTCCTTCCCCTTCTTCCTTGAACAATTTTTGAAAATCGGCTTTTATTTTCGGGCCACTTAACTTAACTGTATGTAATAACTTAATTCAAAGTAAAACTAAAAATTCGAACTTCCAACTTGACTTATCTCGTCAAATGTCGGGACAGACTCACAAAAGTTATTCGCTTGCGAAATGGGGCGAGTTTTGGCAATTATTGCTCATTCCCCTCCAAATAATAAGAGAGATCAACTTGCCATCTCATTTACACTTTCTTTCACAGATAGAGTCTTTACTGAAATCTCTTTCCGCCAGGCATTTGTTATTTGGAAAATCGTAATAGTCACTTACTCCGAAAAAAAAAAATAAAAAAAAATTTAAAAAATTTAAATTAAAAAAAAATAAATATAAATAAAAAAAAATAAAAATATTAATTTTTTAATTTATTATAATTAATTTATTTATCCCAATCTTTAAAAAAGAACTATTTTAATAATCCCTATATAATTTCATATTTTATTTAACCTTATAAACATATTATATATATTTAATAAATACAAAAATATTAAAAATTAAATAAAAACACAACACACACCAATTATTTTATATAAATAATAATTTTTTACCTTCTCCTCTTTTTTTAAAAAATATTATTTAAAAAATTAAAATAAAAAATTAAATATAATATATAATATTTCTTCTAATTATTTTTAATAACAAACTTAAAATTTAAAAAAAAAAATAAAATAAAAAAAAAAATAAATTAAAAAAAAAAAAAAAAAAAAAAATAAAATAAATAATAAAAAAAAAATATTAAATTAAATATAGATTATAGTAATTGTGGTAGTCATTTGGCCCATATGTAGCCTAATTCATAAAATTTTAATGTTTCTTAAGAGGTTGTTTGATATTAAGCAAATATGAATTTTGTGGCAAATTGTTTTAATCTAGTACTGATTGAATGTTATTGTACTACTTCGCATGACAATTAACGTAAGGTCTATGTTAGACTAAGTAGTCTTTTAATATTTCCTATACACTTTTGTGTATCATTCTAGTAATCCTGCCTTAAAATTTAATTCCATTTTTTTTTCGGGATTAACCGCCTCTTAACTTTGTCCATCGACAAGATTTATATGCAACAAAATTTGTAAATTAGAAGAACCATTGGGCTACATGCTGAAGTGGTTTTAATTAAAATTCAACCACCCCAAATGGCTGGTACACGGCGATTAAGTTTGAAAAATTTGCTATAATTTGATTAAAACTCTTTCTCTTTAAAGGCCAAATTTAGGCGCTTTTGGGTTTGCTGATGATGCTCCATTGATTTTTTTAGGCGACCTTAGTATGTATACTGTCGCATAGAGCTCATAAATACAGATACTGTTGCTCGGTGTAACCTCCATAATTTTTTAAAAGCCAAAAAAACTGCAAAATGGTTTTTCCGCGATATCTGAAAACAAGAGCTGATGGAGAAAACCGAGACCAGTTTTGGAATCGGTGCACAAAACGGGATCAGAATTTAATACAAATAGGGCTGGACCTCACAAAAGTGGTCATTTTGTTGGCCTGTGTTATCGGTGAAAATGGTTTTTCAAAAACTGTCGCTCCCACACTCAAAGAGCAATATTTTGAATACACAATGTCGATTCCACTAGCGAAAACACAGATCGCAAACACAAAATTTCATTTTTGTAAGAGAAATAGGGAAAGCCAGATTTTTGTTTTAAAATGCGTAAAAGAGTTTAAGAGCGTCTGTCCACAATTCACTCAGACACTAACCATTGAACTTGAAATGGTAGTTAAATTTTAGAGGTAAGTCGTTAAAAAAATTTTGATTTTTTTTGAAAAATTGTTAATAATTGAGAATCCACTGTCGAAATTTTTGTAAAATTTTCTGAAAGAAGGCAGGATTACTAGACTATTAACAGGTTTTATTCTTTCTTAACTATTTCTTTGGAAAATTAAGTCAGGTTTGTTTGCTTTTTTACTTTGTAACTTAATGGGGGGGGGAGGAATGATCATCTAGTCCCCCCCCCCCATTTAGGCCACTGTCCAGGGCTAAGCAATGGAATTGAAGCTTAATGTAAAAGTGGGTGATAACCTTTAATAATATTTCACTGTTTAAAGACCTTTTTTGCTCCGAACCCGATTGAATTGTTAATACTGAGTCTGAGCTAAAAACACCATATGAAGAAGTGGAAAATAAATCACAAAGCAAAGGCCTTTGGGGTAAAAATTTTTGTGAGTTTTTTTTATATGAAGTTTTTTGTTTAGGCAGTTCCTTTGTTTCTGAGGTATACCTTTAAATTGGAAACACGAAAATTTCGGCTTACTCCTATGGGGCTTAGGCAAATACTTTAGTTGGTTCAAGGATAATTCCGAAGCAGTTTAAACCAGATCAAAAATGAAAAGCGGTTTCCAGCCGGTTCAAACATGATCATAAACTCTCTGATAACTGCATCGTAAATGTTTCACGAATTAAGCTGTACTTTCACTTGTCTGATATCTCATTTGAATTTCTTCTCAGCCAATTTAAAATATCGATACAACGAATGAACACAATTCTTAGAACTCGAGGGCCGCCAGTTATATAGCTAGTGTGTCTATAAAAATGAATCTATTTACACATTTAATTATTTGCTTTGTCCTCTAGCCCTCTCTCTTTCTCTTTTTGGGTATGCTTTTCGATTCGTTGCATCAAATTAAGCATTTGATTTGTGCGATCAAAATAAATTGCTCACATTTGGCCATGGTCCATTTTCATGGAACTCTTCTTATTGCTGTTCCCGCCCCGCTTTCTCGGTGGGCTAAAAGACATCTGCCGCTGTGTCGCTGCTGCTGACACACTGGCAACCATATGAAAACAATAATGCCTGGATACCCAAAATCCTAGCCCAGCTCCTTGTTCGTTTGTATGTACGTACATGCATAGTAGAAACGTGCATTTCTTTACGGTCAACTGCAGCAAATGGCAGGGCAATAAATTATAAATTCGTTTGACTTCTGCCTGCTGCTTGCCAGGCAAGAGCCCACTTTGTGCCTTTGTCCAACGTTATCCTTGACCGCCCTCGCACTGTAAGCGTGTCCTGGCACCTATACTCTGCTCCGGCCTGACCATAATTCACCATGACAAGCCAAAAACCATTAGTAAAGGCAATAAAAATGACAATAGAAGTCAATTTCCATATTGTGTGTGTGTTCCAGTTTCGAATGCCCCAGCGAGGGCCGGAGTTTCCCGTCTGCGTATGGGATATGCCAATTAATGAGCATGTTCCATATAAAATTTAACAATATTAAAAAGGGAAATAAGGGAACCAGCGCTAACTTTGTTTGCCCCATTTAAAGTGTCACATAAATCATGTCGCCCAAATAGAACGATAATGCCTCAAGTTGCCAATCGAGAGCGGGGACGTGCCCACATTTCCGTTCTGTTTCGGCCAGCATTTAGATAAACAATTACACAATGCAAACTTCCGGTTTGAAAAATGGTTGTGTTCCCAGACAAAAAGACATGGAGAAAAATCGACTATCAATAATTTACAATCAGGCGACAAATCAATGGACAGCGAGGGCACAGCTGGGCCTGATTAGGGTGCGCTGCACCATTATGGTATACAAAACGTTTCTGAACCGAACCGTTTCTCAAGCGTTTAAGACTTGAGTGAACCACTGAACCAAGTTACTTGCATTTCTGTGATTAAATATATCTCCCAAGTAAATCTTCCGAAATTTAATAAATATGATCAAAATCTCACTTGACCTCCAAAAACAACCAACAATTGCTATAAATTCATTAGCAAACGGGGAGAGATTGGGTGGGGAGGGGGCAGGAAACGTAGCCAGTTCTGGCCGCAATATACAACAATTTACAACCTAAATCAAATGCAGTTGAGTGACCAGCACAGACGCCATAAATCACCCACCCAGTGGCCACTGTTCCAGCTGAGCCGCCCAGTCACATGTGAAGCTAGCCAATATTTTAGAGAGAAACGAAAAAAAAAGAAACACCGAAATACAGGGAAAAGGCAAACGAGAAGATTCGACAAAAGGGCAAATGCAATATGTTATCAAATAAAAATGTTACAAGCGACGACAGGGAGCAGGCAGAAACGGAAGAAATGTGTTGCACAAATTTATTAGAAACCTTAACTAACGAGCAATATCCTTAGGAGGGTGGAAAAATCCGATGGATGTGTCAAATGTTAAGACATTACAAAGCACTAAAGGCAGAGCAAGGACAGCAACAGGAAAACAAATCGAACGTGTGCCCAATGCCATCAATCTTTTGTTTTTATTGCCAGCCCAGGTCCCCTGGCCCCGTCCCTGTTGAGCGTTTCTTATGAACGAGCAGGACATGTGCGGCCCAAGGACTGAGACTGACTTGTGTGCCCGACATTAACTCGACAGGATAACAAATCTGTTAAATGTGACAAACGAGCAGTGCCGTCTTTGACAGGCAAGGCGGGTCAGCCGAGCTCTGACCTTTTTCCCTTTCCTGCCGTCCTGCGTCCTGGCGTGGCCTTAAAAGTGCCTAACGATGATTTCATGGTGGTCAAAATGTAATAAATTTTTATTGTCACCTATTATTTGAGCGATAGTTTCGGCCAGGCCAACACCAACACAGTTTACGACCGAAATCTATTCATTTTGGCCTGCTGCAATTTCGGTCTCGCCTCTTGTCATTGTGTATGCATGTCACAGGTTGTGACCTCTATTCGGGTTTTGGGTCCCAGCAGATATCCAGCTGTTTCTGAGCTCAGCTTCATGACAGTTTTATTAACATGTTTACGAACTTTTTCCCTGACCCTGACTACATTTGGTTCTGGGCTGTTTGTAATAATGATGAAAAGATATTGATTTAATTTGAAGAAAGAGCACAGCAGGCTTGGATGAAAGTAACATCATCAAAAATAGGTTGGGGCTATTCACTAGTATTGATACACTCTTCGATAAAGGGATGTGATGTATGCAAAAGTGAGTCTTTGAACCCCTTAAAAAAGAATCATGCTGCAACATTGTGAAGGAGAACATAAAGAACTTGTTTCCGCAATTTTTAGGCAGTCTCCTCTAATGCCTTAATAGAGCTCTTATTGTTGACGTATGTTCAACATAGTTGTAATTTTTAGACTCTTATATTAAATAAACTAGACAAATACATGCAACACGTCCAAGTGAACATTTTTTCGAATTTTGATTTTGTTCTGCAGCCGCAGCTGCGGTTACAAAATTTGATCACTCGTACACCTGAAATATCTCATGATAGCTTGATTGTTCCCTAATAAAATCTTTAAGTTGGCTAAAATTTATAATCTCTAAATTAAGCGACAATTTTGCTTATCTAGTCTTTGCCTATTTTGGACATATCGCTGTAGGGACATCGAATCGAAAGCAAGACTGCAGACCGGTACAATTTGAAAACCCGGCTAGGTTTGGGTTATTTGGGTCCCTCGAACGGGACCATGAAGTTTGTAACTTCCCGAACCTGAATCCGAACCGGACTTCCTACAATTATTGCAATAGTGGAATTGCGATTTCGATTGCGAAAAAAACCAAAACGAACAGCGTAGGTGGGACTTCCTTCCGATTTCAAATGCATGTATCCCATTCGACTACAGATTGATGTGCTAGAGATCTCGGTAAGCTAGATGTGTCTTCCTAAACAAAAATAGGTTAAAATTTTGACCGAACATAGAGTCGGAAATCTGTCTAGTACAGGGGTGCCCAGAATGAGCTTACGCCCGCGTGGAATGAAATACAAATGCACAAAATATATTTTAAGCGAGAACAACTACAATTAATTTGTGTATGTGTGTGTGTGCCGCCGTCAATAGCGAACAGCGCTCGGGTCACTGGCTACGCCAAGCAACTTTGTTGTTGCGTTCAAGTTTGCGAGAGTCATAGGAGAGGGAAGAGAGAGACATATATGACGTTCCAAAAAAAAAACTTTAGCTGGGAAAGAAAGAGATGAATTTTTGATGAATATGAATTTTTTTGTGTTGCGTTGTGGCTAATGCGTAGCTTGCGGAATGTGGAGTACAGTGGCCGGCATAACACATGCTCATTTTGACCTTGCGTTGTGTGTAGTAGAATCTATAAACCTTTGTCTCAAACAGCAGAACGCTTCGATTCGATAAATACACAAAAGATCCGGACGTGCCGGACTCTGGTCAATACCAAGAATCTAAGACTTAGTCTCGAACCAAAACCTTAGGTTCGATAAGTATAAGATCCGGCCCGCTGGGTTCGAACCGCAGCCTTGATCGAAAATTGAGGAGTTCTTCCAGATTCCGTAACTTACTTACTATTTCGTTCTTCTTATGAGTTGACGGCTACTCATTTTTCGATCCGGTTTTTCCCCTCTGCATAATCGCGTTGTAGTTGCTGACTCGTGTGATAAAGATGTTTCAGCAAGCAACATCAACTTCTGGCACCGTGGTTTCTGTTGACCCCTCTGCAACAGTTTCTATCCACCCGTCATTTGTTGCGTCTGCCGATAGTTGCATTCTTACTTCTATGAAGCTCGCTACCGCCACCTTGCATAAGGCATTGGGAGCTGCTTTTTCTACTCCTGCTAATGTCCCTGGAGCCGTTGGTGTCTTATAAGTTGCAACAATCACGTCTATGTCCAAAAGTAACTGTAGAAAATGAAAAGTTCCACTTCTTATACTTGCAGGCAGATCAAGTTTATTATATTAAGACTTTGGAAAAAACCCATATCACCCACAGTCGGGCTTGACTGACTTTCTTTCTTGTGTCTTATCAAGTTTGTATTGTGTCGTTATTTTAGTTCAATTTACACGATTTTTTTTTTGTGTAAAACATTTTATGAAATTATATATTCTCCATTTTGATCCAATACCTTTCGGCATCTTTAGGTCTCGAGATTGATTCCACGCTCATTAAATTTTGATCCTTGCAGGCAAAAAACTGGTGCAAGTGGTTTTTGACGTCCTGCTTTGGTGGTTGTGGTAGCACATCACATTGAAGCTGCAAAAGCTTTTGGCGAGTCATCAAACTTATTTGAGGTCTCGAATTTGGTTCTGTAAGATCATGAGGAACCCATATGTCAAGCTTCGAAATTAATCCTAGACGTTTCATATGCTTGTGAACGGTCACGTTAGACCAATTTAATCTTTTAGCAATCTCTCGAATTGTTATTCGATCAACTACTTTGTTTTATCCACATCGGCCTCTATAGGCCTTCCAGCACGTGCTGCATACTTTAGATCGAAATTTTGTTCCCTGGCCCAAAATCTCGGTCAATACACCTAGTTTTTGCCTTCATAAAACTGCATTTTTATCCTTGATGTCAAATAGTGAAGTTCAAATATATAACGGTGAAGGATAGCAAAAATAAAAAATAAAAAAATAATAAAAACAAACAAAAATTGTGGCGTCATGCGCGCAAAAAATAAAAATAAACAATATCCCTTACAACGAAAAGAACTACAATCTCACGCACAAAAAATATAGATTTATCTGCAATCCCAGAACTTAATAGGGTCCCGTTCCAGGGCAAACAACGGTAAATTTAAATTCCAATAATTTATTCTCCTGACCTGCGATGTTGAGATACCATGGCAGTATTGTGATCAGCGAAGAGCGATCCTTCAAAATTACATTTTCAGATGTCGCTACTGGTGTGCCCAACGGAGAACAATATGTCCGTGACTAGCGAGCGACTGGGAATGTTCAGCCAAGCATCTCCATGCTTTGCGATTAAATGCGCCTTTATGTTTGTTGAGTTGCCATGGTCCTTACAACTTTTGCACAGTTTACAGTTAAAAAACAACATTTTAAACATTGTGCCTTTCAGAAGAAACAGTTATTAGCAGCATTGTGACTGAAGGCTAAAACACAGTAAGAGTGTTGCGCTCGAGCGCCCCGACAGCAAAATACCCCTGTTCCAAGTAATGTGGTTCCTATAGCTTTGAACTCCTTTATTTTAAAATTAATTTGAATAAATGGGAGGCGCACTGCACATCTTCGGTGTTTTTGCTCGGATCTTATAGTGGTATACATAATAAACAGATATTGGGCCTTACTGAATATGTATTAAGTCACTAGGTTCAAGCTTAAAAATTTAGCTCTGACAGTTTTCGCGGTTAGAAGAAGGAGGAGGAGTGAATTTGGCCAAATCTGGGCAATTGACCGGGTACGGCCAACACAGGGCGTGCAGAGCACGCTCTTTATTTGTGTGTCGTGGCTGCGACTGCTGGCAGAATTATGACCCTACGGGATAGGGAGCAACCTTGATCTTACGTACCCTGATCACATACATAAAAAATTGTGGCTCCACCTCTTATAGTCTGTGAGATCCACTCGTTTATACAGAGAGAAAAACAGTTTTTCGCTGTTAAAATATGGAGGAGGAGGAATTTCCATATTCGAAACAAACTCGATGGGGGTACAGTATACACCAACATACATACCAAAATTCTAGTTCTATCTGTTACAGTCTCTGAGATCGACGCGTTCATACAGACAGACAATGACGGACATGTCTAACTCGACTCCGGCTGGTGAAGCGATCAAGAATATATATACTTTATGGGGTCGGAGGTGCCTCCTCCAGGCTGTTACATTTGCATATTCCCTTTTTCCCATTTTTAATGGGAACAGGGTATAAAAATATCTCTGAAAAATATCACCAAAAAAATATTCGATATCCGATAACCCCCAAAAATATTCGATAATGATATTCTTCATTTTGGGCAAAAATATCGATATTTCGATATATCGATAATATTTTCCGACAACCCTAGTTAAGATCTTTTTCATCAAACGAAATTACGGCTGAACGATCCAAAAGGCTCTCTCACAAAACTCTAAAAACATAACACTCTATTTATATACCCTTGAGTAAGGGTATTGAGTCGTGCAGATGTATGTAACGCGCACCGACCTGCGCAGCACAACAGCGAGTCGATTTCAGTTGTCCGTCTGCCGTCCGTCCGTCCGCCGCCGCTGTATGAACACTAGAGGAGGGTGACAGTAGGGACAAGTACGCGCGCAGATCGAGTTTGTTTCAAATTTTGGCCACGCCCCTCCCGCCCCCGCATTGGAAAAAGTTATACTCCTACAGTTTTAAGGATAGAGCACTCCTACTTTCTAAACATAGAGTACATATATTAACTGGATTTGCATGATCGGATGACGGTTCCAAGTTATAAGCAAAAAGTAAACCAAGCCCCACAAAAGAAATGTGCATATTTTTAGCCTTGCCGTTCGCCGGTATGAACACCTAGATCCGGGAGGTAAGAGATAGGGTGCGCACGCAGCAAAATTTAGCCACGCCCCTCCTGCCCCCCGTAAGCGGGAAAAAGTTATATCTCCCACAGTCTTAAAAATATACAATTCGTATAGCTGCCCTATAGATATTAGTAATTGGCGAAATGTATCGATTTGCCCAAGAAATGATAAACTTCGGATAAACGGTTCTCAAGTTATAAGCAAAAAGTGAACCGAGCCCTCCCGTTTTTCCCTAAAACTGTTAAAAATGAGTAACGGGTATTTCGATACTTTAACTTACACTCTCATTTACTCATGATCAAACACTAAGGAAATCGTCAGGCGAGGACACTTTTAAACAATGTGATTGGTTGCCAAAAAGTAATGCCGCATTCGTAAGAGCAGTAAGAAAAACGCGAAATACGCTCTCTGCAGCTGTCCTTAACCTCGCGCCCACAAACGGTTAGGGAAGTTTTCTCCAGAGCATTTACTTTTATCTAAGTTCTAATGAGCTTGCACCAAAAATCAAAATAATAAATGTGACACGTCAAACATCGCCATCAGTTGCTTTCACGTAAGAGCCAGACTTTGCGTATCAAATTAACATTCTAGGTATCAAATTAATACCCGAAATTCTCTTAATACAAAATAAAAACGAGAGCGTAAGTTAAAGTCGGTTCTAACCGCCTTCGATATACCTCATTAAAAAACATGTTTAACAGTGTTCCTACGTTCCTTTAGTGTGACCATCCGGAAAAGTATGCAACATTTTTTGATGGTGGGAGGGGTAGTAGCGGGGGCTTGGTTCGCGCTTTTGCTCATAACTTGAGAACGAAACCATTCATCCGAACTTTATAATTTCTTCCGCA
This sequence comes from Lordiphosa stackelbergi, assembly GCA_018904235.1. Lineage (NCBI taxonomy): Eukaryota > Metazoa > Arthropoda > Insecta > Diptera > Drosophilidae > Lordiphosa > Lordiphosa stackelbergi. Next base: position 116,055 of record JAEIFU010000199.1, on the reverse strand, counting down.
ACTCGATTCATTTTGGCCAATTACTAGCTATTTTTAGAAAATATGAATCGTCTATCTTTAAAATTGTGGGAGACATAACGTTTTTGCAAAATTGTGGGGGCGGGGAGGGGGGCGTGGCCAAAATTTGAAACAAACTTGATTTGCGTGCAATATAAGAAGCATTTGTCTGTGAAACCTCTATCTCTTACCATCTCTGAGATCTAGGTGTTCATAGTACGGGACTGACGAAAAAGGGAATCAAGAATAATATATACTTTATAAGGTCGGAAATGATTCCTTTTGCCTGCTACAGTACATTTGCACGACTTTAGTATGCCCTTTTTACTCTACGAGTACTGGGTATAATGATACTAATTTTAGTTTCACTTGAGAAAACTCGTATCAAACTGATAGTGATACAAATGATTTTGGGTACCGAACAAAATATTGCTTGATGCGGATCTTAGACCAGAGGTGTCATTGATCTGTCCTGCTTCATCGACCGCTGGTCAGCGACTGGAAAGCTGTTTGTTCTTTTTCTTTTACGCGTCGTGATGTGAATATCAAAATTTGTTTGGCCTCTGCGGGCTCAGAAGTGGCCATTGCTGCTCTAAACAACGAATTAGGAATGGAAATTGGACCACTCAAGGCCGCGGCGAACAAAACGCGGTGAATATTGTTAAAATCTTTTCCACAGTGTACTTTATTTCATTTCGACTTCTACTCGACTTTATTAAAAGACCCTGCACCAGTATGTATAATTGCCTACTTTTAGGATTAAGACATGTTATATAACACATCACTCCTATATAGCAACCTCTTTTAAGTTACAAATTTAAAACACATTCTGGGTACGATTTGGTACCCAACTATAAATTGCATTCTATTTAGGTTAAAACTGAAATAAAAGAATTTTTAAGAATTCAAAATTCCATATGCATCCCTCACTCCCACTCCTGCTTCTACCCCTCCTCCATTAAACACAGGTACTTACATTCCCTGCATTTCAAATGGTGCTCAACGAGTAGAGCACGAAAGTAGCAACAAGTTAAGTCATTATCTTTGCGCCCGCTCAATTCCATTCATGGTTATGATTTCCAGAAATTACATCAACTAATTGTCATGAAAAAACATTAAACACATTACCATTTATTAAATCAGGCAGGGAAGCGTGCCCAACCCTGCACCAGAGTGCATTTTTGTTTTAATTATGCCACGTAGAGAGTGTCGAAGGGGGTGCAAATGAAATAGTGTGTTCTGAATTTCCTACGAAATTTTCATGTAATTATTATGGCCCGGCTGCGCATAATTTTTAATACAGCCAGTAAGCGGCGCCAGACACTTGGCTGCCTCCGGTAATGACCCAAACCCAACTTTGGCTGGCCACAAAGTGTCAAGGCGCACGCTTCCATATGGAGATGGAGACAAGTCGATAAATGCATGTGATAACAACATTGTCTATAAGGTTGACACTCCCCTTCTACTGAGTACGTGCCTAGCTTCATTCTCTTCCACTTCTTCTTCATTTTTTTCTCATATTTTTATGACTTCGTGGAAAGGCGCAAAAAACTCATAAAATTTATAAACGCACACAAATTTGTACGTAATTACAATAAAAACCCATAAAATATATCATAAAAAATCCAAAGGGGCAAAATACGGCCCGAAGCATCTCTCTCACCCATCCGGGAGTTTTTCGGAAATTTTCTAACTAAATTTATTATTATGACACAATTTTTATGTGTGTATCGTGGGTGTGGAGTTTCTTTTTTATTTTTGAAAATTTATGAGTTGAGTTTTATTGCGTCTGATTTGTTTATGTGGCAATTTCGGGTAGTTTCGAACGTTTTGGCCTCTCGGCAAAGGTGGGCGCGCGTGTAGCGCCAGATTTCCTGTCCCCTGACCACGAATCTTTTTCGTTTATGACAGAAGTAATTGCATGTGGCTCATACTAATGAATGAATGAAGGTATTGTGGGTGTTCCAAATGGGGGGAAGGGCATCACATTGGGGACATTCAAATTTTGAGAACTTATGTTAGATGCATAAGTAATGAGTGCGTTGCAGTTGAGAATTCGTTAGAATTGAAATCAGAAAACGTACGTTCCATATTTATTCAGAAACAAGCGTTAAATGTGAGGTACTTGGTATAATGTTAGTGGGTTTTATGGTTATTTTTTTCCGGCTCGAGGTCAGGTTGATAGAAAAAACGATTTATGTTTCTTTTTTCTCCGATATATTTCGGTGCTCTTCGGCATCCGTCTTCAGGGCAAAACTACAAAAAATTTTATACACCAATATTAAACATTCAATCCTTTAACAAAATTCACAAAAACAGTTTACATACAATTTTTACACGTCTGCACCGTGTGACGTGGAGTCTTCAACTAATTGTCAGTGAGTAAGTGTCTGTATAAATGCGCGCAGTTCTCAGTATCAGTCTTAAAATTGAGTCTCCTGTCAGTTGAAACGCTTGAGATATGTAACATTTCTAATGTGAAGCGTTTGTTGTAATGCTGCTCTTGTTGTAGTATTGTCGCTGCCTCAAAATTTGGCGAGTGGCCGCTTTCTACGCAATGTGCTGCCAGCGCAGTTTTTTGTATGTGTGTTTGATGTCGTAGCTTGTAGTCAGATTTATGTTGGGCTATTCGGGTTTTTAACTTGGATTTTGTCGTTCCTATGTAGACTTTGTTGCAAATATCGTCTTTAGATCCTTCGCATGGTATCTTGTAGATGACATTCTTGACATCCGCTTTGTCTATTTTTGATTTGGTCCTGTTGAAAAATCCTTTCATCGTGTTTGAAGGTTTATGCGCAATTTGTATGTTTTGTTTGTCGTAGCAGTTTGATCGTGCGAATCGTTCTGATAGTTTAGGTACGTATGTGAGTGATCGGTATTTCTTAGGTTCCAGTATTCTTCTATTATTTGCGTTTTTGTGTCTTTTTAACAATGAGTCAATTACCCACATAGGGAAATCATTATTTGACAAAATTACTTTTATCTCCGATTCTATGGCTGTCTGATATGTTTTGTCGCTGATATTTGTCATTCGTTGAATATACCCAAGTGCCGTATTCATTATCATGCTTCTTGGATGTTTTGAATTGAAGTTGATAATCCGTCCTGAGGCTGTTGGTTTCATGTACCACTTTGTTTTTAAAATGTTGCCGTGTCTATTTATTGTGGTGTCTAAATAAGGTAATTTTCCGTCTTCTTCTAGTTCCAATGTGAATTTAATGTTTCTGTGATAGCTATTCAGCGTCTCCAGAGTAGTTTGCACTTCGTCCTCTCTCACTATAGCAAACAAGTCATCAACGTATTTGGTGAGTACTCTGGGTTGATGCTTTAGTTTCCTGATAGTGCTCTCTAAAAGTTCCTCCATGATAATGTCTGCATTCCTTTCAGCTGAGTGTATATTTTTTCCTCAAATTTAAAATATAATATGTACTCTCCATAATGCAAAATTTTACTATGTCCATGAAAAGTTGTCTGGGAATTTGGGTATGCTCTCTAATTTTTGGCCATTTTTGTCTAATGGTGTCCATTGCTAAATCTATCGGTATGCTAGGAAACAGGGACACAACATCAAAGGACACAAGAACTTCATCGTCACATATATGGGTATTGTTCACTCTTTCTTTGAATTCTGTCGCGTTTTTTACATTAAATGTTGATTCCATCGTCATGTGGTTAAGAATCTTCGCTAAGTATCTACATAGTTCGTGAGCTGGTGAACCTATCGAGGAGCAAATCGGTCGTAGTGGGGTTCCTTCTTTATGGATTTTGGGTAGTCCATAGATCCTTGGTGGTAGCGCTGTGTTCGTCGTTAGCTGACTTCTTTCGGCCTTTGAAATCAGCTTCAGCTTGAATAGTTGATCCACTAAACTGTTGTTTTTGGTTTGGAGTCTTGATGTAGGGTCTTGTCTTACAGTTCTATATGTGCATAAATCTCCTAATATATTCGTCATTTTCCTCTTGTAGTCGTCAGATTCCATAGCAACCGTCTTGTTCCCTTTGTCAGATGTTAAAATTAGTACTTTGTCATTTTCTCTCAGAAATTTCCGCGTCTGTTCCACTGTGTCCAGTATTGCACGATCCATTGCACTGTCCCTGTTACTTGTTTTGATGTCTTTAATTAATAAAGAGAATTTTGTCCGAGCTGCTTCCTGTGTCTCTTTGTCTGTTAGAGTTTGTACCAACTCTTCACCGTCCGCAATGTACTTGAAGAGAGGGAATCTCTTCTTGTCCACCGGTAGCGCGAACTTTGGACCTTTGGCCAGCAACGCTTGAATATTTGTTGGAAACTCAACGCTCGTTTTGTTTACGAACCACTCCTTTTGGTCGTTGCTCAGAGCAAAGATGTTGTTCCGTTTGTCGCGTAGCTTCTCATGTTTTGTTTCGTGTCGTTTCTTAAGTGTTGTTGTTAGTTTGTCGGCAACGTTTCTCTCGCTCTCAAAAAACGCTGTAGCATCAGCTGTGCTCAATTGTTGTTCGATTGTTGTTGTTGCTTCTGCCATCTGTTTCGTTTGCTTTTTAGCTATGTTATGTTTGTGTTTAATAAGTAGATTTAATATTTTCATGTGAAAGAAATGCGTGTGTCTGGCTAGTGATTTGTTTATGTCTGTTCGAAAGTCATGGTCGTCGATGAAAATTTCTACAACTAGTGTATTGGCTATGAACTTTGGGACTAGTGATTTTCACATTTTAAAAGAAATGGAAACATTGATGTGTAAAATTCAAAGAAGAAGATTCTTAAAAGTAAGTCCCAAAGTCATAGCCAAATAGTGTAGATATCATCGACGACTGACTTCGAACAGACTAACAACACTAGCCAGACACGTTTCTTTCACATGAAAATATTAAATCTACTTATTAAACACAAACATAACATAGCTAAAAAGCAAACGAAACAGATGGCAGAAGCAACAACAACAATCGAACAACAATTGAGCACAGCTGATGCTACAGCGTTTTTTTGAGAGCGAGAGAAACGTTGCCGACAAACTAACAACAACACTTAAGAAACGACACGAAACAAAACATGAGAAGCTACGCGACAAACGGAACAACATCTTTGCTCTGAGCAACGACCAAAAGGAGTGGTTCGTAAACAAAACGAACGTCGAATTTCCAACAAATATTCAAGCGTTGCTTGCCAAAGGTCCAAAGTTCGCGCTACCGGTGGACAAGAAGAGATTCCCTCTCTTCAAGTACATTGCGGACGGTGAAGAGTTGGTACAAACTCTAACAGACAAAGAGACACAGGAAGCAGCTCGGACAAAATTCTCTTTATTAATTAAAGACATCAAAACAAGTAACAGGGAGAGTGCAATGGATCGTGCAATACTGGACACAGTGGAACAGACGCGGAAATTTCTGAGAGAAAATGACAAAGTACTAATTTTAACATCTGACAAAGGGAACAAGACGGTTGCTATGGAATCTGACGACTACAAGAGGAAAATGACGAATATATTAGGAGATTTATGCACATATAGAACTGTAAGACAAGACCCTACATCAAGACTCCAAACCAAAAACAACAGTTTAGTGGATCAACTATTCAAGCTGAAGCTGATTTCAAAGGCCGAAAGAAGTCAGCTAACGACGAACACAGCGCTACCTCCAAGGATCTATGGACTACCCAAAATCCATAAAGAAGGAACCCCACTACGACCGATTTGCTCCTCAATAGGTTCACCAGCTCACGAACTAAGTAGATACTTAGCGAAGATTCTTAACCACCTGACGATGGAATCAACATTTAATGTAAAAAACGCGACAGAATTCAAAGAAAGAGTGAACAATACCCATATATGTGACGATGAAGTTCTTGTGTCGTTTGATGTTGTGTCCCTGTTTCCCTAGCATACCGATAGATTTAGCAATGGACACCATTAGACAAAAATGGCCAAAAATTAGAGAGCATACCCAAATACCCAGACAACTTTTCATGGACATAACAAAATTTTGCATTATAGAGAGTAGATATTTTAAATTTGAGGACAAAATATACACTCAGCTGAAAGGAATGCCCATGGGATCCCCAGCCTCACCCATAATAGCAGACATTATAATGGAGGAACTTTTAGAGAGCACTATCAGGAAACTAAAACATCAACCCAGAGTACTCACCAAATACGTTGATGACTTGTTTGCTATAGTGAGAGAGGACGAAGTGCAAACTATTCTGGAGACGCTAAATAACTATCACAGAAACATTAAATTCACATTGGAACTAGAAGAAGACGGAAAATTACCTTATTTAGACACCACAATAAATAGACAAGGCAACATTTTAAAAACAAAGTGGTACATGAAACCAACAGCCTCAGGACGGATTATCAACTTTAATTCAAAACATCCAAGAAGTATGATAATGAATACGGCACTAGGGTATATTCAACGAATGACAACTATCAGCGACAAAACATATCAGACAGCCATAGAATCGGATATAAGTAATTTTGTCAAATAATGATTTCCCTATGTGGGTAATTGACTCATTGCTAAAAAGACACAAAAACGCAAATAAACAGAATACAGGAACTAAGAAAATACCGATCACTCACATACGTACCTAAACTATCAGAACGATTCGCACGATCAAACTGCTACGACAAACAAAACATACAAATTGCGCATAAACCTTCAAACACGATGAAAGGATTTTTCAACAGGACCAAATCAAAAATAGACAAAGCGGATGTCAAGAATGTCATCTACAAAATACCATGCGAAGGATCTAATGACGATATTTGCAACAAAGTGTACATAGGAACGACAAAATCAAGTTAAAACCCGAATAGCCCAACATAAATCTGACTACAAGCTACGACATCAAACACACACAAAAAACTGCGCTGGCAGCACATTGCGTAGAAAAAGCGGCCACTCGCAAATTTTGAGGCAGCGACAATACTACAACAAGAGCAGCATTACAACAAACGCTTCACATTAGAAATGTTACATATCTCAAACGTTTCAACTGACAGGAGACTCAATTTTAAGACTGATACTGAGAACTGCGCGCATTTATACAGACACTTACTCACTGACAATTAGTTGAAGACTCCACGTCACACGGTGCAGACGTGTAAAAAATTGTATGTAAACTGTTTTTTGTGAATTTTGTTAAAGGATTGAATGTTTAATATTGGTGTATAAATTTTTTGTAGTTTTGCCCTGAAGACGGATGCCGAAGAGCAACCGAAATATATCGGAGAAAAAAGAAACATAAATCGTTTTTTTCTATCAACCCCCCTTTCTGAGTCGGATAATTACAAAATCCGCTTAACCTCAAACGTTGTGTAATTCAGCGTACCTACACATAACTGTAGCATGTCTCTAATTGTACCTAAATATGTCTACGGAAAGAAATGCAAACGGCGAGAGGGGGGTGCAGCGAGTGTGCGGCATGTAAAGTACTTAATAAAATAACCCGGCAAGAACCAAAAGTGCATGAAAGAGGAACTAAGCCGGCAACAAGGCTGGGGTACAAGTAGTACACACTCTTGTACGACGCCTTTTTGCCTAATGCGTTCATTAGCGGAAAAGCTACCTCAAAGTGTATGCGTTGTTGTGGAAAAATGCTAACCAAGCGATTCTGCAAAGGCAGCTGTCGGAGAGGGCGAGAGTGTGGGGAGGGTGTCGTCGTGGCAACGCGATACTCAACTGTTGGTAGTCTGTAGAGCGTGTTGAGTGCTTAAATACTTAATGCGGTTGACTGAATTTTAGCGCATACTTATTCACTTACTTGGCCCTAAAAAAACCAGTGGAAGCCTTTCTACCCGTATTTTTTAAGCTGACAACGACACCAGCAGCAAGAAGAGTACCTTTATCTTTTTCCATTCCACTTTTGTCATGGTCGCAGGGTTTGGTTGGCTCTGGTCACACCTACTAAAAAATGTAGGAACCTACTTTTACACAGTAGTAGTAGTATGTAGCTGCTGCCACTTCCTGTCACTTTGCATCCTCGTCATTGAGCGGCAACGGTGGCAGCGGCGCCTTGAGGGCAACCTTTCAGGTCAGCACAGGCCATTGGATGTTCACACTCTTGCTTTTTTTTTGTTTTGTTGTTTTAATTCTCATGCATTGTTTAGACACTGGGAAACAAGCGGGTATAACAACTTTCTTAAAGAGGTTGAACAGGGCAAAACTATTTCGAATATGGAGGAGAATGACAGAAGAAAAACTGAAAAGCAGTTAGTAAAATGAACAACTGAATAGTAACTCACTATTTTCATTTACTTAAAAAAGCAGCTGAAGTTTTTCATGACTGAATTTTGTCTATGTGTAATAAAAAAATACTTATCTTTAATATAAATAAATATTATATTAAATAAAATGTATTTAAAGTGAACTTTTCCACATTAAAATTGGTCTACTTCGTATAGCATATCCAACACTTTTCAATTGGAAGTAACATTCTTTGGTTAGCGGAAAGGCCATTTGATCTTCGTGTTAAGCAAAAACCCAAATACTTATCCACGCTTGACACTTGCAAGGTGCAAAAAGGTTTGTTCGTTTTTTTCTCCTCCTTCTCATTATTTTTTTGTGTGTGTTGCAGTCACCGCCCTCTTTGCCGGGCTCTCATCAAATATATGTATAGGTACATACGTTTTCTTGTATGCAACCAACAATTAGCAACGTGTGGTTTTCGTCAGCTGCCCTTAAATTGTTTCACATGGCCCGTAACCCGTATCCTTCCATCCATCAGTTCAATCTAAATTGACTTTTAATGATAGGTTGTAACTATTAGCAGTAGTCAGTCGGTCGTCCATCTCTGCGAAACACAGTTGATAAATAAAAAAATACCCTACGACTCAGCCAAATTATAGAGTCTGCCACAGTTCGGTCAGTTACGAATAGTTTTTAATTATTTGTGAACTGTTTTCTATGTTTAATATGGCTTCCATTTAAGCCGCATTAAGTGCAGGGCTAGTGTTGTGCTAAATATCCGGCTGAAGTGTAATTAGTGGTAAAACCCTACAAGTACAACGACTGAGCAATGAATGGCTCTACCAAAGGCTATAATCATTGAGCGACGATAATGCGTGGAATGAAATAAAAAATTGATTAAGTTGAAAAGTGGGAGAAGGAGTCAACTATAAAGTAGAGAGAAGCTTACTTAGTAAGTGGAGTGGTTAAAGAAGGCGATTTAACAATCACTAGCGATAGATGGTACCTGGGCTCATAGCCAATTATTACATTATTATATTGCTAATACAACTCTATTTATACCCTTGGAGAGGGTATATTAAAATTGTCCGGATGTCTGTAACGCACAGAAGGAAGCATCTCCGACCACATAAAGTATATATAATCTTGATCAGCGTGACGAGCTGAGTTAATATAGTCATGTCCGTCTGTCCGACCGTCTGTCCGTCCGTCCGTCTGTCCGTCCGTCTGTTTCTATGCTATCTTCTCCGTCAGTTTTAACTATCTTATTTCAAACGCTGCACATTTGTCGGAACTGGCCTGATCGGACGACTATAGCATTGGTCATAGGAACGATCGAGTTGAAAAATTATTTTCTAGTGAGAAAAACTTTTTGTTTTCAATGGTAGCGTGTTTGTACGTTTCAGGTATAAATATTATCTGTCTCAACACTATTTTAGAGGGTTTGATCAAAATCGGTTGAATATATCGTTATAGTGCTATATAAAAACTGGCAGAAATATATCATCCACAAGGGTATATAAACTTGGTCGAGCCGAAGTTAGGTTTCCTCTATTTTTATACCCTGTACCCATTAAAAATTGGTAAAAGGGGGATCATAAAGTTGTGCAAATGTATGTAACATGGGGAAGGAAACATTTCCGACCCTATAAAGTATATATATTCTTGATCAGCATCAACAGCCGAGTCGATTTAGGCGTGTCCGTCTGTCTGTCCGTCCGTCTGTCCGTCTGTCTGTATGAACGCGTCGATCTCAGAGATGGTAAAAGATAGAGGTTTGACATGTATGGGACAAATGCTTCTTTTATCTGCACGCAGATCAAGTTTGTTTCAAATTTTGCAGCCCCGCCGAATTAAAAAACGTTATATCTCCACAGTTTTGAAGGTAGACGATTCGTACGTTCTAGAGATAAAAATGTTCTTTCAAAACAGTAACGGGTTTATCGAAAGAATGATAAAGACCGACTTTAACGGTTCTCACTTTGTAAGCAAAAATATGACGGAAAGCTAGCTCGGCTACAACTGATTTAACCTGTTATTATCTCTTTTAGTGTTTCACATATCGTTTTACGTATAAATTGCCGAATTCATGTATCAAAGCTTGCATTTGGTTTATTCATTCAACGGTTTCTACAAAATCCGAAATATGGAAAACCTGATAAGTTGGTTTTGCAACAAAAGTTTGTTAATTTTATACCCGAGGAATAAAAACAATTTAAAAAAAAAAAAAAAAAAAAAAAAATTGTTTTATAAAAACTGGATTTCTCAGATATTGTTTTGAGTCGTCATAGATTTTATTGGTGAAGCGTTTTTTTAATCTTCCTAAGTCATAATTTCCACATTTAAAATATTTCAATTAAATTCAAGATGAGTTAATTTGTGAGTTAGAGATGTAAGATACAGGGTGGTCCATTTAAAAATTTGGAATTTAATTTTGCTATAATGTATTTTTTTAAAGGTTGAACATTTATTGTTGGGTTGGTTTATGTCATTTATTTATGAAAAACAATTTCGGTCAAATGACCACCACGGCTGACTTGGCAATGTTTTCGGTCGAGCGCACCGGACGAGTACGTACACAGGTTGGTTTATCCACAAACATTCCAATTTCACGAACTCGCTTCACGAATTGATCCACCAGTTGAGTTTTTTTATATATGTTTTTCAAAATTTTCGCACAGTTTTACGATGGACTTCGACACCACTTAGGAAATATGTTTTTAATATTTCCCAAATATCTTCAAGCAAAGAGCGACCCATTTCGGAAATGTCAAAGCTTTTACTAAATTTTAGTCGCATAAATAAACATAATTAAATATAAATAAATTCCAAACACAAGATGGACCACCTTTATTTTATAAATAATTTTTTCTCAGTGTTACCACTTTTAGGATATACAATTTACTGCCCTCAACTTAATTTAAATTACGGTGTTTTCAAAAAAAAGGGAGAATTTTGTAGTTTAGAAGATATTAACTATTGAATTTATAAACAAGAAACACAGTTTTAAGGCTATTAGATTGAAACTTGGCACGTGTGTTTTATATTGATCAAGATTTTCAAAAATGTCAACATCATGCAAATCGGACGTCTATATCATATATGCTGAATTTGGTTGTGGTATAATCTAGTTTGCAAACTATGGTCACCCTAATCCACAACAAAATTCATTTCATAATAGCACTTATTGAAATCAAAAATGTTGAATTTTGAAACCGTTCGATTTGGAAAAGAATGACCCATTTGTGAATGGAATTATCTCTTTAATGCATCTGTAAAATGCATTGGAATGTCGTCAGCATATTTGCTCAAAATGAACATCTACTTCAGGACTGCAAACTGATTTTAAACTGTTTAAAAAATCGGTTCAACAAATTTTTGGACATTTTAAAATCTAGCAAATTATTCTTGAAAGATTAGAATTCCGGAAATCGTCATAAATGTGTACTTTGTTTATACTCAGAATTCTAGAAATACGTTTAAAATACTGTTTTGACTATAAATTTTTTCTGTAAGAAAACGGGTAAAACATTGTGCAAATCAAGGTTTGAACCACAACCTTTTTCCAAAAACCTCGGACCATGAATTTCCGAACAAAAACGGTTAAAAGATTTTGAAAGAGAACCCGTAAATCGGAACTCTGGAAAAACGTATTGAATATCTGTGACACACATATCGGATTTTCTTGCGCTTTTATAAAATTTTATTGATAAATGCATTGACATTGAGTCAGATAAAAAACAGCACGTCCTTATAAACCTTTTAGAACCTGAATTTAAAGTCCATAATTTTTAAAAAATATACAAGGAATAGGGTTTGTTTTTTTACAAAAAAGTAAAAAAATTTACCAAACATTTCAGAATTTTGTTTGGAATAATAAATAAATAGTCTAAAAGAAATGTTTTCCTATAGTACAAAATAAATTCTAGACCAAAGATAAAAGCTAATTTGAATGTTTTGAAAATTTGAGAATAAAGTAAGAATATACCATGAAACATAATAAGACATGTTCAAATCCAATTTCAAAAGAAATCCCTGGTCTAAGCAGAAGAAGCTAAATTGCTTATAGCTCATAATTTCGTAATGATAGGATCGCTCAACTTGTTAAGTCTAAGCGACGAGAAATAAAAATTGAATGGAATAAGGTTGGGTCATAAAAATCAGATGAAATCCACGACTTTGACACACAAATCCGATAAAAAAATATAATCAGTAAATAGTAAAATATATTCAATCAAAGATTTTTAACTCAATATTAACTTGGGAAATTAAGGCCAAGAACAGGGTAAAAAAATTTTTTTCTCCAAATCCGTAAATTTGGTGAGCATAGCAAATCAATGGTAAGTTTCAAAACCGCATAGAGCAATAGGTATCCTAAATTTCCAATACCTAGGTAAAGGTACAGGTACAAAAAGATAGTATTTAAACAGCCTTTTAAAGCTTATCCATCACAACCTTGAGGCTTCTTCGAAGGTTCAGCAAATTTGGCAGCTAGGTGTACGGAAAACATAACAATATTCAAAGAAATCAATAAATTTATGGATTTTTGAAATGTTTTGAATGGTCAGTCGGATCCGCCCTGTCTGATCACAAATCGCTTGCGGTCAGACTTTCATGAAAGTTAAATCAAATCCCTTCATTTTTGACAGGGTTAATAAAAAATTGTTCCCAGAGAAGAGAAAAGGTACTTTCATATTAAAATACCAATAAAAGAAACAGATGCACAAAATTTATGTCTAGGGACTTTTCATTGACAAAGTTTTCACATGTTTTGTAACTGCACCTTATTAAGGAAGAATCAATTAAGAAGACGAATCACAACCACAGCCAAACCATAAATTGTTTGAAAAACACCAAGGTGCGTCTTTTTTGATTTAATGAACTGTTTCCTACACCTTCGCATATCCTTTATGGATTATTTTGGCCTCCATATGGTCACGTACATCCCACACTGACACATCCACACACTGAATAAAGGCTAATAAAATCTAATATGCTAACCACAAAATGCTTGTTTTGCGGCTTGTAATTATGCACCTTAATTCCATCCAACTCCCCTGCAGGTTCTTAGAGAAAATAAGCTTTACCACTAATTATATATGCAGCCGGTGGAATCTTTGGAAAATGTTCATTCAATTTTCACTCTATGGAAATTTTCATTTTATTGGCGCCGAGAGCGTTGTCTATTCTCTATCTCAACCAAGCACCAAGTACACACCAGGCATACCAAAATCCTATAAGTAATTGTCAACGTAGTTTGGCGCCTCCACATTCACCTCGCCCTTCTCCATTTGTATTTATATTAATTAAGCATCGTTGGGCTGTGCCTTTTGCCTTTCCCTTCCTGTGTCCGTACTGCTGTCGTCGTCGACGTCGTCGTTGGGCTTGTTATCTGCTCAGCTGTCGTCGTTGTGTGGCTTGTTTTACAAGTTCTATGGGGCTTAGGGGCCCCCTCTAGCCCAGACATTTTAATTGCTCAAAATTGATGATAATTAAGCCAATATACATATTTGTATGTATTTGCCATTGTTGTTAGCCAAAGTGGGTTTTTGGCCCTATTAGGCTTATTGATTATGCATTTTCGTTTCACATGTCAATGAGTTTATTGGTTTTTGTGCATAATTTTTGGGATTACAATTTGATTGGGTTGGGGATAAAATTTGATTTGGAAACGTTGGCGCTCCTAGGGGGGATGGAATGTAAGCTAAGTACAATAACAAAAACTATTTTTAGCTAAGCTAAAGCTAATAAATAATTTAGTTTTAGTGCTTAACCAAAGATAGATGCGACATTTTTTGCAATAAATAAATGCAAATTAAATTATCAACCTTTACTCTTTAGTCAAAGTTTGCTTAGCCGGCTCAAGGTAAACGGTTAATAATAATTCAAGAATTAACACAAATTAACAAGGATTATTTGCAACATTTTTTGTTCTTTTTAATGGGTTTGCTTATTGGAACAGAATACGGAGAGCTTTTGTTATACACGCACTCTCAGTTTACTTCATTGAAATTACTAAAGTCAGTTCATATTGGAGATCGTAATTTTCTGTTTATTATTTTTCCAACGAACTCTGCACAGGGCAGCGTCCAAATATTGATACTCAACACTCTGCACAAGGGCAGAGTCCCAACAATAATAAAACTGTTTTCAAGACTTAAAAACGTTCTTTTGACACATATAATATATTGTGTACGAATTTAAAGCAAATATTTTGCTTGTTGAAAATTGTTCTTCTCCAAGCTTAAAATACCCTACATAATTTATTTCCAGAAACTCTATTTGGTTGTAGTGTTTAGCTAAGCTAAATGCATAATCACAAACCACACACACACACACCCATACTTTATGTGTTCCCAAAGGCCTGCCCTTGAGACAAAGCACCTCTTCTTTTCCAATAAAGGAGTTTGGAGAGATCCCCTCCCGCTCACGACACAAATGCCGTATAATCACTTGTCGAATGCTGCTCAATAATTATAAAGGCAAAGGGGCCGTACCTTCATCTCGGCCTGCAACTAGCTATTAGGGCGCTGATTTCGTTGAAACCTATCAAAATACATTGGCGCGTCGGCGATGATAATGATTTCAGAACACAGCCTCAGCAGCCCGACAGCTACGTAATTATATCGAGCAAACTTGAAAGAAGCGCAGCGGCTTCAGCTCCAGGCTCTGGCTCTGGCTCTGGCTCCGGCTCCAGGAGGCGTTGCCCGGACGCATAACAATGAAAACGTTTAAGCCGACTAACGAGCGTTGAGCTGTAATTTTTTCTGCTGGCGGTTGTGGGAGGCGCCTTGAATGAAGTTTAACAAATTAATATTAAATTACGTGCCAAATTGGCAGACGATCCACTTCAAAGGATGCCACTGGCCACTGGAATTCTATGCAAACATTTTGTGCTGCCTGAAAATTAATGATGTCTAGCTCTTCACTCCACTCGAGCCGATGCCTGGCCATATGCCGGGCAGCGGAAGTGAAAATTAAACAGTCGAGAGTTTTAGGTTTGGGTTTTGTCTTATAATATATAAATTGCCCCATTGGCGCCGCATAGTCATCAGTGATTTAGCACACGTTTTCTGCCGCGTTCGCTGGGCCTTTCACTATACAATTTTTGTATATTTTTGCGTTTTTCGGCTTTGGTTTTTGGTTTTTAATGGCATCCTTTTTGGGGTTTTTATGGTTTGCCGCAAATAACGGGGTCTGCGTGCACTTTTGAAATTGATTAAAGTGAAAGGTGGCTGGTTTTTATAATAACAGGACACGCAATTAGCTGTCATTCATCAAAATGAGACAAGTTAATTGCAATTGGATGGACTTTGAAAGGAAACCTTAATCTGATCTATGGTCAGTAACTTACACTTAGAAAAAAACTTGCGGGTTCGAATGTATAAATTCGTTTATTGGTTAAATTAGTAGTAGTAGTAGTAGTACATATTTTGTTTTCATTGATATCCATTAATGTGTGTATGAATGTATAAAGTTACCTAAATTTTAATGTGACAAAATGTTTCTACTATTAAAGAATTTACAATGATTATATAAAACAAGTGAGAAAGTCGGTCAAGCCCGACTATAATATACTCTGTACCTCTCTCTCTCTCTCTCTCTCTCTCTCTCCCTCTCCCTCTCCCTCTCTCTCTCTCTCTCTCTCTCTCCCTCTCTCTCTCTCTTCTCTCTCTCTAAGATTGTGCGGCGTGGGTGGCGGGGGTGGCCGGGAGTGATTCAGATTCACTTATTTGCTCATAACTTGAGAACCGCTCGTCCGATCTTTATCATTTTTTGGCAAATCGATACATATTCCTAATGACTAACTATCTCTAGAAGGTACAAATCATCTATCTACAAAACTGTGGGAGATATGACGTTTTTTCAAAATTGTGGGGGCGGGAGGGGGCGTGGCAAAAATTGAAAATAAACTTGATCTGCCTGCAAGTATAAGAAGCATTTGTCCCATACATGTCAAACCTCTATCTCTTACCATCTCGAGATCTGTTTGTTCAGGGATCCAACAGTTATAATTTTTAAAATAAAAATTATTTTTACAGAAGTTATTTTTATTATAAAAATTGAAATAACACTTATTTTTAATTCTTATTAGTAAAAATGAAAAAAAAGAAAATAAAAATTGATTTGAAATATCTTTTAAAAACCAGGCGCTGTATTTTAGAAGTAGACATATATCTTGATTATGTTTAATACCTTCCATTGATATCAGATGTCCTTGAAGGACAATATTAGATACCAAAATTTTTATTCATTCAGTGCTTCTTTTTATACATATCGCTCACTTGACTTTAAGTCTCTCATAACTCAAACACGTAAGAAAAGTTGGTCAAGCTCAAAAATTTAAAGTTGTTCAGTGTTTCAGTCCCCAGAGTTTCTATGCATGCAAGAAATTTTGACAACACTGC
Source organism: Lordiphosa stackelbergi (assembly GCA_018904235.1). Classification (NCBI taxonomy): domain Eukaryota; kingdom Metazoa; phylum Arthropoda; class Insecta; order Diptera; family Drosophilidae; genus Lordiphosa; species Lordiphosa stackelbergi. The sequence goes on along the minus strand of JAEIFU010000199.1, from coordinate 99,487 downwards.
AGATGCAAACTGTAAACCGAACCAAAATAAACCAAACCGCTAATTCGTGTAAAAACCGAACTAAACTTGGTCGATTAAGCAGCAAAACCCAAACGAAAACTGCACGCTTAAAGAAGAATTTAAAGAAGTTTTGAAAAAAGGATCTCTTCGTGAACTCGAAAACATACACCTTAACCGGTGACGAGCTATGATGAACACTTTTCACTTTGGAACTAGTTAAGCCAGTGGTTCGGCTTGTTTTTATAGTACCATCTACACAACAAGTTTTCAGTTCATAGCTCAAGCCATTTTAAGCAATGACTTTAAGGCTACCTGTAAAATTCTGTGTAAAGGTTCGGTTGGAAAGGTAAATTCAATAGAACAGAAATATAAAACACGTATATTTAATGTTTGCAAATTGGGAAATAGATACAGGAGTAATCTAAATCCAGTCCCATTTTTCGTTCGAGGAGTGCTTACCAGCACATTTTGTGAAAAAGTATCTGAAACCAAAAATGCAAAGACAATGAGATTTTCAGCATGCTTTATCGCATTCTTATTCAGTTTTATGAACAGTATTTTTTGTTTATAGAATATGTGGAAAGTTGAACCTCAAGTCAGACAAGAGAATTTTAAAGCAGAAAAATGCCCTCTTAATGACACTTGGGTTGCTGGCACGCAATGGATCAGCCAATTGATACCGGGATACATGAACTTTTTGTCCTCCCAATACTTCATGATATTCTCTCTATATCAATTGGATTGGGAGAGTATGCGCCTCTTTCTGGTTATTGAAGATTGAGTTCAGGATCATCTTCCCCAACAGTCTTTTTATTCCCAGAGGACGCTCAATTGAATAAAGAAAATTGTTGAGAATGCTGTGAGTAGTTTAACCTGACTTGTTGACGGATAGGGATACTTGAAAAAACTGTCCAGGTCCGTGGTGAGCACACTAAATAAATGACAATGCTTAGACGAATTATTGGGAAGTCTTCCTTGTTTGATAGGTAATTTCGAACTAATTTAATTAAACTTCAATTAGCCTTATATGTGCATTGCACGACATCTCATTTTCACAGTGAGAGCAGGAAAAAATATGTTTTAACTGAAAGCCGACGTATGTATGTGCAATAACGACTCAGGACAACTGAGATATGATGCTCTTGCATCAATATGAATTTACAAATGCTATACGATATATTCTCATCTCATATGGAAAGTTAAAGATACATCAATTTGAAAATTTTATAGAGTACAAAACACGGCAAATATTTCTTCATCAAGTCAAAATTGCAATTTTATGGAGAGTATGTTACAGTACAACTTTCACATGATTGATATGACAGACTTAAGTGAGCGATATGTATATAAAGTGGCACTGAATCAAAAATTTTGGTATCCTTTATTTTATCCTTCAAGGATGATGTATCAATGGAAGGCCTGAAACATAGATCAGAGATATATGTCTACTTTTAAAATCCACCTACTGGTTCGCGTTGATATTCAAAATCAATTTATTTTCAATTATAAAATAAAAATGGGAAAAATAACTCTTATTTTCCAATTTTTAAATAAAAATAAGGTTATTTTTTGATTTTTTATAAATTATAGATTCATCGATTTCGATCTCTTATTTAAATACATGTCTTTATAGTCCATTGGAAAATCTCGTCGTTTACTGCAAAAAGAACTCTCTGAGATTAGCGATTTCGACTCAAATTGAGTCATTGAACGCCAACGACATTTGCTGGTCGGTCATAGCATCTTTTTTGCCAGTATAGGACCCTGAGTTCCTTGAGAATTGGACAGCGAGAAAAGGAGTGGGCGGTGTCTTCTTTCTCTCCGGTTTTGCAGAGAGTGCAATGGCTGGGCCTTGAGAAATGTGGCGTATAGTTAAGGTTAAGAAATTCGGTTTTTGTGCGAAAAATGACGGATATTGCTGCCACGTCTAAATTGTCACTGAAATAATTTTTATCTTTTAAGTTATACTCCAGTTTGCTGTACGTGCCACGAGACTGACTTTCACGGGCTTGTGATTCAAAGCCAATCCTTTCCCTGCTGTCTATGCTCTGCAGCAGTTGTGTCTGCCAAAGGTTCCGTGTGCTGTAGTCCTCTATATTGCATCTTATATTGTAGTCCAACGCCATGGCTTCCCACCTGCCGACGTGAATTATAAAGAATTATTATACATTTAAGTCGAGGCGGTCATAAAGGTTTCTTTTTTAATTAATTTTTAAAATTTCCGGTTTTGATCTACAAATATGTGAATTTTTTTTCGTCAAATGTCAAATAAATAAGAAAACATTACAATTTTTGAGCGACTTAACCACAGAGCTTAAAAGCAATAGCAAATACAATTGACGATTTGAAATGATGTTATACCTGAAGGTAAAATTTTGAAATTTGCTCCACACTCTCGCGAAGTTTTTTTAATGATTATTAATAGAGGGCTCTGCGAAACAAAGCCCCAACAATTAATATAGAACACAAAAACCACTATTTTGATCGAATTTGGGGCATTATTTCCTTTTTTGAGGCATAATTTCCTAAGTATAATTTCAAAATGAAATAAGTCCTCAAAAGAAGAAATGAAATAAGACCGCAAAATCTAATTTTTGGGAAAATTAGACGCCAATTTTTAATATGATTTTCTGGGTTTTTATTTAATTTTTCTTATTTTTGCTCTCACGATTTTTTAAATCCAATTTTCATTATTTAATTAAAAAATTGGCTCAATTTTAGCGCCGCAGGCGAAAATTTGGGCCAAAAAACGCGCGGTTTTTGTACTTAGAATTTTGAAAGTTGGGGTATTATTTCTTATGAAATAACATCCCAAACTTTGGGCCTTATTTAATTTTTTTGGCTTTATTTTATCGCATTGGGCCTTATTTCATTCTTTAAATTGAGGTATTGCTTTATTGTAATATAACACCCCAAATTTGGGGCCTTATTTCATTTTATATTTTCGGGACCTATTTCCTGCTGCCTTAATTGAAAATATAAATATAACTATAACCGTAATCGAAATCGGACGAGTTAGACACAGCAACCGAATCGTTGACAATATTTGTTGAATAAATTTATGTATGTATGTTTACGGAAACCGCTTGTGAAATGTGCATTTTAATAAATTTTCGAAGTATTGCTCGGATTTGAGGCCATAATGTGGCAATTCGCCCTTTTCAGAGCCTTTCTATGTTTTGTGTGTAGAATTGGGTTTTTGAAAGAAAATCGCACTGGACTTTTGTTAATTCTTGTTGGTCCACCTTAGAAACACTGAACCCATTTAATGAATCAACCCCTTTGCTCTATCACTCAGTGTGCCCCGTGTTTTAAACCATTTTTTTGACTGCAAAAGGCATTTGTGCTCAACATAAAATTGCAGAATTTCGTTTAGCTTCATGATAAAAATGACAAGCCAAATAAAAATAAAAATAAATATTTGGAAATCATGTTGAACAAGAAATGGTTTGAAAATTATGCAGCAAATTAGAAAAATCCTGGCTACGCCACTGGCTCTTCCTGTGGCTAAGAACAATTTATACCTAGTGCTGTGGTATTGATCGAATTTTCGAGTCGCTTAGTTTTCTGTTCAAATACTTGCGGAATGACATATTTGGTGTAAGAGTGACTCCCAGGTCCTGGAATTCGGTAACAACATCTAAATTCACTCCGTTGATAGACCAAGTATCTGCCCTTGCTTTTCGACCCCTTGTATCTCCTATTACCATTATCTTCGATTTTTCGCAGTTCATTTGAAGACCCCACGTTTGGCAGTAAGAGTGCATTGCGTCGATCATTTGCTGCAAAACCCGGGCGTCATCGGCCATAATTACAATGTCATCGGCATACATTAGGACTTTGATTCGTTCCGATACCGTTTATGAACACCCCTTGGCAGAATGGATGATATATCGTCGACGTACAGTGCGAAAAGTAACGGGCTCAGTAAGCAACCTTGTTTCACTCCAAGGTTCGTCTCAAACCATCTGGATAGGTTATGGCCGTCCCAAACTGTGGTCTTGTTGCAGATGTATAGGCTTTGGATCATTTGAATAACCTTAGTAGATACTCCAATGTGGGTGAGTTTTAGTTAGAGGTTTCGTCTGTCAATCGTATCGAATGCGGCTTTAAAATCGACAAAGAACGCAAACATCTATTTTTTTGGTTTTCCAAGTACTGTTTTGCAACGGCGGTGAAGGTAAAGACGCTGTCAACAGTGGAGTAGCCTTCTCAAAATCCGGATTGGTATTCCCTTAAGATATTGTGCTTTTCTATCCAGTTAGTAAGACGATTTTTCATGGTCTCTTTTAAAAGGGATATACCTCTGTAGTTCGATGGTTCGCTTGCCTCTCCTTTTTTAAAGATTGCGTATTTAACATTTCGCTTGAAGTTTTCTGGTGCATTTCCCGTATAAAAAATTGTGTTATATATGTTCGTAAGAAGTTGTACAAAGTAAGGTGTGGCATTTTTTAGGAACTCTGCTGGGACTCTATCCTCCGAGTTCCTGTATAGCTCCGGAACACTAGTAAATGGCAAGGCAAACAGTTGTTGCATTGGAGGAGCATCTATAAAGAACATGCTTTGGAAATGCGCTGCCAATTTGTTTGTTTGGTTAAATTAAATGAAAATGTTTATTGGCAATCTACGCATAACCCGACTGGTAATAAATAGAAGACTGAACTTTGGAGAGGAGCTTTCATTTGTAGTGAAAGTTTGCCCTACGACGGGGGCCCCAAAAAGGAAACGCAATGTAATTTTAACAACAATTTTAATTACAATTTTGCATCCGAATTAGTTGAAAGGCGGCTTGTAAGGTTACTAAGAGAAATAATTTATATTAATAACATACTAACAATCGTTGCTTCCTAGCCGATCTGAATAAAATCCCATTTGTAATCTGTTTAGCACAAATAAATGGAAAAACCTTGCTTCAATTTTGCAAAACTCCTTACCAAAGTCGGAAAATGGATAGCGGGCGGGTGTCCAAAGTCAATTGTTGTTTTCTAGCCGATCTGAATAAAATCCATTTCTAATCTCTTTAGAACAAATAAATTGAAAAACTATGCCCCAATTATGAAAAAGGCAAGGTCGAAAAAAATTTATTTTAAAACAAAAGATGAAAAAAAGCCTTGATCTAGTAACCACAGATTTGTTTGCCACCTTCGGTAAAAGTAAAGCCTTTTTTACGAAAACCGAGATGGAATTGAGAATAGACCTGATAATATTTGTCACTCTCGATCGATTTGAAACTGATACTAATATCGGTTTAATCGTCTATACTGATGGCGATACTTAAATAAGATTCAAGAATTCGTCCCTAGTTCAGAATTTGTCATATTCGGGGGTGCCACAGAAACCTCTTCTAACCAAATTCCAACCGATTTCCAATTCTTAGGTGCCACAGAAATTTCTTTTGGTTGGTTTTGAACCTCTAATGTTTTGTTAGGAGATTTTGCAAAGCTCTTTTCTCACTAGCGCCTTTTGTCGAAGTGGCGCCCTCTACATGACAGCTAGCGGATTAAGGGATGGAAACTAATAGCTCATGTTTTGCGCCAACAAATTATGATATTTTGCATTATATTGATGGAGAATGCGACTTAAAATTGAATTATTATTTAAAAATGCATCATAAAACATATAACACAATCAAAAAATTTCAGTTAATCATTAAATTAACCCACATCTAAAATAAGGGACATTTTTTGGCGAGAGATTCAGCCCTGTATTTAGAGATGGAACATCAATTGGAACATCTGGTGTTCCAACTAGATTTTCTAATTAGAAAATTAAATCTCTAGAAGTTCTGTGGAGCCAACGAATTTTTCGAGAGATTTACAAACCAACCGTCGGCCAAATCTCTAGAGATTTCTGTGGCACCTCCGATTTCCTCCAAAAGTTTCCAAACTACCGAGATTTTAGAATTCCGAACCGAGTATTGAGTTCACAAGATTTTAAGAGCATGTGGTTTGAATACAGAGGTCTTGAATGTGATGTGAATGTAGCTATTTGGCCATTGTTTATGGTTGATTTCGTTTCAAGAACAAATCGGTTTCAGTTTAAAAATTGGATGAGGATGAAGCAAGAAAAAAGATGTTGCCCATTGGAAGTTATCAGTTCTTTCTTTAAAGTTACTCTCCACATACAGCTAAGTCTTACAATATTTTAAAATCGACAAAAATCATTCACTTTGTGATTGAAAAGTTCGTGCTTGGATCAAGTATTTTCAGTATACATTTTTTTTTTTTGAGTGTTGAAAATTCTTTTTTCAGTCTGATGTCATTCAAGTCGCAATGTTTAGTCATGTTCATTGGTGTGAGAATCCCTGAATCGACCAGCAGCAGTTCCTATTCGTATTGTATTACCCTAACGCGTTCTGGAAACATGTGGCAAATCACTGAGGCCTCTTCTGACCAGGCACCTAATTAGCTCTTGGCTGGTGGACAAGGTATCAATTTACCGTAGTTCGCATCGGATAACACATATCGCATGTGTTGGTAAAGGGAGGGCTCAAAAAAAAAATAAAAGGATCCGATTGTGTTGTCCTGTGTCACCTTTTTCGGGCTCATCCAAATGGGGGCGCTAATCTCTGCGGCACAGATTAACATTGGAACAGACACAGGCGAGCAGTCAGGCAGGCAACGGCAACTCTTGGTCAAATGACAGCAGCCAGAAGGCCTAAATTTACGGCTTTCTGGGTAATTTGACACTTTGGGCAGAATAAACGAGTGGAGAGAGCCAAGCAGGGTAGGATGTAGGTAGAGTCATTGCATCACAGAGCTCTAGAGGGATGAGGGTGTGTGGAATGGGTCGGGTCGAGGTCGGTCTTGTGGTTAGTGAGTGTCAATTGATCACAAGCCGAACGTCTGCAGTTGTCATTTAATTTTCTGGTCACGCTGTTCGACATTAATGAGGGTGGACGATGTTTAACACACACCGAGGAATTGATTAAACACTGAGCCGAATTACGGGAAATCGTTGGCGATGGAAGGCCTGGATGGGAGGCGTATGTGGTCAACTTGGTGGCTCGCTGCGTGGTGAGCTTTGAGGGCAGGGAGACTATGAATTCTTGAAGAGAAAATTTGATTGATATGAGAACGGTGGGCACAGTCTAGGGCACGGTCTAGGCAACAAAATGCTTGAATCCTCAAGTATCAAAATCGTTGCATACTTTTAGGCTTTTGCTTAAGGAACACAACTTTTGTCTGAAGTTTTCATACAAATCGGTTATGAAATGGCGGAGCTATAAAAAAATAATGCTTACTTTTTGGCTTTTTATTAAGGAACGCAACTTTTGTCATCCATCGTCTACCAAAGTAATGTTAACGCTTTGTTAATTACCATAAAGGATTTAAGACTATTTTAAAGGTAAAAATGCGTCTTAAAATAGTCCGAAAATTACTTTAAATATTCTTAAAATCAAGTAGTTTCAGATTGATAATACAAGTGCAAGCTGAACAGTTGAACTTCATATGGGTTCTTCAACAAAATTTTAGGAAGGAGTTTATCTTATTTCCTGAAATCAAACCATGCAGAATGCTTTCAATAAAAAACCTTGGGAACCCAATATTTTTTTAAAATTATTTTAGATCGTTTTACTGCAATAATATCAATTCATCTTTCATTTGCATAATTCCAACTTACCACATATAGAATCACAACTTATTGACTTGCCTTCGTTTCATCCCTCACTGATCATTATTCAATCCAATCGCCATTAAAATTTTGTGTCCATTGATTTGTTAACACTTTTAATAGCCCGGATGTTGTCGTTTCCACCGCCTCAATTAGTAAAAAATATTTAACTCATTTTATGACAGTCATAAAAATTCAATCAAAACGTTTTTGTCTATTTTGCTGAATCTTTGCATGTCTCCAGCCACACGTTATGAATGAATGAAAATGGCTGTCAGTGCAATATAAAAACACTTAGTTATGCCAAACACAACCTTAATACTTAAATGTTATGGGTCATTAAATGCAAGAGTTTTAAACAGAAACAAAAAACCTTAAATTATATGGACAACCTTAAATCGTAAATTGCTTGTAATCGTGCCAGGCAATCATTTGAATTTTGATCAGACTTAATATGTGTGGAGAATTCGGGGCGGGCCAAGTGGAAAGCTCAAAGTATATGCCTGCACATACATAAATTACGCAAATGCAGTTGCTGTTTTATTTATGATTTTATTTTCCAAAAAACAAATCAAAATTCAGACGGCGCCAGCAATTTTCAAAACCCTTTGTCGGAAAGTTATGTAAATCTCTCTGGCTCTCAAAGAGGGAGATCTGGAATGACGGACTGACATATTGACACATGTTGGTTGTTGGTTTTGGCCATTGCCAGGAAGCGAGCAACAAAATGAAAGTCAAGCACTGTGTCCATGTCAATACAAGCCATATATATCAGTCATGCCTAGAAATCAGCCAGCAACCCAGCCCAAGCCAACCAGAACCAGGCAGTCCGTCAGTCAGTCAGTCCGTCAGTCAATGTCTCCTCTCTGTTTCGGATTTCGATTCTGGTTTGTGTTGTCTGCAATGCATTTCTGACATTTTATTGATTGAGGAGGCAAACAAGAAATGCAAATATTTAACAACTGATTCTCATCTTTTTTCTGTTGCTGTGTTTTGGGCGTGAGGGGGCGGGGCGGCGGGCATACGCAATGTCTTGCCTAACGAGTGTAAACATTGGACTTTTATTTAAATATGAACTCGCCTTGCGGCCCAGTGGCATGTCCAAAATGCAATACGCATTGCATTGAATACATGATTGAATATGACTCCCGAATGACGGATGGATTTTTGTGTTGAGTTGTTGGAATTGTTTGCTTCTCTGTCTGTCGAATGCCACACACGATTTCCGATTTTTTTTTTCTGCTCCCCCACAATTTTGTTGCTGTTTTTGCTGTTGTTATTTGTCATAAACATGGTCATGCATAAGTCATCTCCCATCATGTGAATGATTTCAATTTATTTGTTTGGGTGGGGGCGAAAAAAAATTTTGATATTATCTTTTTTTAAAAATTAAATTTTAACAAAATTAAAAAAAAAAAAATATTTAAGTTAAGTAAACCTGATTAATTTTTGCTGGAAAAGCGAAACTACCAATTCAATTTTTGGGGTTATTAAAAATTTAGTCTTTTGAATTATATGAAAATCTCTGCCATTATGTGAATATGTACAAATATATCGATATTTTAGTGTTAAGGTATTTTTAAGACTTTAAATAACTGTCACATCGCCGACACCTTAAACAAAATGGAAGAGACAGACAGAGACAAACCGTGTAGAGACAATCCGTTTAGAGACATTGTAAAGGTACCCTTTAATATTTAAAATATTTCCCATTTTGTTTGCCCGTAGTGGGAACACCAAATAGTTTGCTCACAAATATTTGCCAAGTAGGCTTTGCCTATGTTTGTGCACCAATAATTTGAAGCAAATATTTGCCTAATGGGAACACGTGGGAACACCCTCGGCAAATTTTGTTTGCGGGTTTGCGAGTTTGCTCTTGCAAGCAAATTGTAAGAGCAAACACGGCAAATATTTAAAAAAAAAAATTTTTTTTTTGCCTATGCAATACCAAAATTAAAGCTGTAGCTGCAAGAAAAATTCAAATAAATCACAAGACCACGAAATAAAATAATCGTGGCATCGTACTATTATAATCGTAGAACTGTAAAAAATAAAATTAAATTAAAAATATTAGCAAGGTTTAATTTTGGTGGCACAGTTTGGGAGCCAGCAGCCGGCACTTGGCTGACGACTTATCAAATCGCGAAATAGTATCAAAGACGATAAAAATATGAATAATCAAAACAACTTTATGCCTAACCAAATAAAAAATCATGCCAGCATTAATGCATAAGCGCAATTCGCAGCTGAAGGATCTGCACGGTAACAAAACCGCTAAGTGCTTAAGAAACTGCTTTTCAAGGGCACAAATGACCACACACAACTACATTACCATGATTTTGACAATACCGAACAGCGATAAATACCATGGATGAACAATGTTAAAGAATATAGTCAAGATCAGAAAGAATGTTTCAAAACACTTTCCGTGACTGTCAAATCATCAAATCGCGGAAAAAGACCGTTGCGGATCAAAAATATAACAATGTCAAACAAAGTAACAAATCATGTCAGGATTAATGCATGCAATTAAATTTGCAGCTGAAGGATCTGCATGGTAATAACCGCTAAGTGCTTAAGAAACTGTTTTCAAAGGCCACAAAAGACCACACATAACTACAGTACCATGATTATGACAACACTGAATGACTGATTATGACAACACTAAGCCAAGATAAATACCATGGATGACCAATAGTGATAGGTATTTAATAGTATTTAAGATATATCAATCCAAACAAGTGAGAAAGTCGGTCAAGCCCGACTATATACTCTGTACCTAGGGTAGGAGCTGAATGCAGTGCTGCTGCTGCGCTCATCTCTAAGTTTCTCTTTCTCTCTCTCTCTCTTTGATTTGCCTGCAAGTATAAGAAGCATTTGTCCCATCTCTGAGATCTGTTTGTTCATACGGACGGACGGACAGACAGACGGACATGGCTATACCGAGATATCAAGTTAATAAATAAAAATAAATGCGTTCGATACGTGCAACGATTACGATAACGCCACACACATAATTTTCCCTTGCCAAAAACACTAAACGACCACATTTCCCATCTGTAACTAATTATGACAAAATTTTCACGTTCTTTAAACAGGAAAAAATAGACGCATACCAAGCAAGATTGGAGCCTCAAATCGCAACTCATTTGAGAGCTTTACGCACCAACCTTAGTTTTCGCGGCGTGAAAGCCATGGCCTAACCCACACACTTCGGCGATCTTGTTTCTTCTTCGGTTCTTTTTGCTCAAGTACCCATAAATATGCAGCTCCGCAGCATAAAATCATTAGGCAGTTATTTTTGTTACTGTTCATGCCTATGCCTTTTCTGTTGTGTTATTTCAAAAAAATTATATTGTTTGCTCAAACAAATCCGCCTACTTGATTTATAAATTTAGTAGATTGGGCAAAGAAATGTATAATAAAATTTGCCCCCCACTGTGTGAACACTAACGCAAATCATTTGCGAAGGGGAAATATTTGCGCAAATTTTTCAAGAGCAAATATTTGCTCATGTGGGAACACCAAATTTGTTTTGCGCAAACATTTATAGTTCAAGGCTAACTTTGTTTGCACAATGTGTTCAAATTTTGTTTGCCTGTGGGACCTTAGCTTTAGCTTAAATAGAAAACCGTGAAAATAGTGTGTGAATAAATAACCGAAAACGGTAAAACCCTCGTTTACAAATCAGTATAAAAACAACCCCCTTTCCTTTCTCAAAAAAACAAATACGAAAAAAAAAAAAAAATTTTTTTTTTTGAAAAGGAAAACACCGGGTTTAAAACGAAAAAAATTTTTTGGAGGGGGGGCCCTTGTCCTCCAGAGGTGGTGGGCCGTGTTGCCTTTTGAAGGAGGGGAAGGTCCCTCTTAGTTCCCAAATTCTTTCATACAGCAGTAGATCGTTAAGGACCCCGTGTTGGGATTTTGCGCACTGCTGTGCGTTTTGCACTCCCGGTCTATCTGCCTCTCCTCAAACTGTCTCGCGGCAGCGGTTGCAAGGACATCGTGGTTTTATTAAATGTGCGAAAAGCTCTCGGCACGATCCGAATGACACCTCCGGCCCGGGGTGGGATGCCAAAGGGGAAGGTATTGTGTAGGAATTGGTATTTGGTGAGGCAACTTACAGCAGGCGGCAACACAAGCGCCTTGTCGCTGCACTGCTGCGTGACACCCGCTGGCTGTCCGGGACTGTGGGGTAAACACACCTATTCGCAGCTAACCTTCATAGAAAAACCGATCGCTATCCGTAAACTGTGACCCGTCCGAGGCCCCCTAATAACCATCTCACAAGTTCTTCAGGACTTGGAGATCGAAGTTTACTGCATCCGACTCGTGCACATTTTCGTGCGTGAGCGAGGGGGAGATGGCATTAATAAATGGCGCGCGTGAGAACGTGAAAGAATCGTCTGTGGCTAAGTTGGGGCAAACAACGCTGACGCGTTAAACTGAATGACGTTGCTGCAATGATGCCCATCTCTGTAATTTCTGGAGACCTATGTTTCTGCTCAACATGGGACGAGCTGCGTCAGAAGATGTTGCGTTTTCGATCAACACGCTGTGAACCTGATGACACCTTATCCGCGGCCAGAATAGTTTCGGCAAATCTGCCCCTAAGCAGGTTGGCAGACTCGTGATGAAGCAACATCCAAAATTCGCGGCTTTAATAATGGACCCGTGTACCTGTTGATCCAATGAGTCCCAGTGGAACCTTGGAGCCGTTAAGTTCGAATGGAACATAGAGCCTTTACACCCATATAGAAACGCACAGCGTTAAGCCTGTATAGGAACGTTACCATAGGTCTAACCGGTCTAGCCGACAATTAAATCAGGTTGAGATCCAGGTCGATCTAATAGTCAGATTGGCCGAATATAGTATTTGAAATCTTTTTGAAATGTCTCTGTAAACAAAATAGCCCAGACAGACAGAGACACGCCGTGTGAAGACAATCCGTACAGATACATTGTAAATAGATAACCGTGTTTAAAAAGAAAACTGTGTAAATAAATCACAGAAAATCGAAAAAGCTCCCGTGTACTTACTATTATAATTGCAATTATTTTGTAATCAACTCCAATTATACTTACAATAATAATTACTATTTCCATTCTCTCATAAATGGTAGCTAAACATTTAATAATTATTAACTTAAGAAATTGAAGTAATATCAGTTGCAATTACTTAAATAAAGTAGTTGTAATGACAATTTAATTTTTATTTTCTTAAAAAATTGCAGTGTTAATTGAATTGCTAATTCCTGCCCCCAAAACTATTTCAAGAACGCATCTCTAAGTGGGCTTCATATTTATGCCATTATTCTTGGCTAAGGCTGCATTGGGACTAGCCCTCACACTTCGAACTTCTCCGTTTGCATTCGCCCACTTTTTGACAATAGTTGAGCTGAGATAATCTCCTTGTTGGCATAGTTTTGCCTTAATCTTTTCTGAATAACAATTTATTTGCCCTTACATTGTTCTTCTCTTCATGTTTTGTGTCTCTAGAATGCAAAGCAAACTGTCAAATTGCTTGGGATATTTTTCTGAAATTTAATTCAAATAAAGAAGGTTAAGCAGCATTTGAAATCGTTGACAGATTTGAGGAATGCCAATGATTGGCGTAAATGGAAAACTGTTCTTTTGTTGGGCTTATGCTGAGCCTTTTTGCATTTGTTTTGGCATTATGTTGATCCTACTTAGGCTGAGGGAAATATTATGCTGAGGAACTATTTGCATAAGAAGTTTAGCTCAAAAGGGTTTTCAGTTAAGAGCCCTTCCTTCATTTGGCTCACACATGACAACTGTTTCAGAGGCATTTAATTGGCTGTGTGTTATGTTACCGGTTTGCCAGTTTAGTTGATGGTCACCATTTTGGTGGGAATTTTGTTTATTTTGAATTTAAAAACTTCTTGTTGTGTTTTCATTAAGCCGCTGTCGGGGTGTAGCCAACTCGACATTGTCATCCCAATGAGCATGATGACGATGACATCCTAAGAAAATAAAGAACTGCTGTGGCAATCAACCCTCGTTCTCTATTTGTATACAACACATGCTGCTGCATTTGTTATTTCTGCATTTAAGCACTTTGTGAAATTTTCTGTGTCATTGTTTATTTTCTCAAGTGGGCTGGAACCCCTGATAACTATCCGTCCATTTATTTGTGTTTTTCTTGATCCTTAGACAAGACATATGTGCGCATTTTTCCTCCATATTTTCATTATTTAGCTTATGCGGTTTGTTTGTCAACGTCTTTTCCAGTGTGGTCCACTGTCCCAAACGGAAGCCATAAATTCTAAACCAGTTCTTTACTGCCGGTAGCTGTTGACTTTTACGCGTTTTTCTATACCATATTAAGTTATCTCTCAATTTCCACGAACTCTTGACAATCGTCTTTAAGCACGCTTAGAAATTCATTCATAAAAAAATTATAACTCTTTTTTTTCGGTGGGTTTTGTTTCTAGGAACTTGTAAAACGTGTAGCACAATTTTTTATTTTTTTTTTAAATTTCAAACGCTCTGCACGTAGTCGCTTGCTCGGAAAAGTTACCCCATTCAATGTAATTTTAGCCGAAAATTTCTAAATTAGACAAAGACTTCATTTATAGTAGTTGGTACTCGAATTATTATCTATGATCTGATACTTAAATCTTGAGCACGTTCGAATTGGGTTTTTATGGCAAAAAGAGAGAGAGAGGAGAACAAGATGAGGCTCAGAGACATGGGAAATCGGTATGTGACTCTTAACGAATCACGAAGTTGAGTTTCTACTTAAAAAAAAAACTATAAAGCATTTCACAAGGCTGCGAAATTTCCCGATTCACTTTCATTGGCCTCAGCAACTTTAAGCAGAGTATTAAAAACCATTTGTCGGAATTTACTTGAAACCAATTTGACGAGAAGGGAATTTTCTTTTCCGGAATCATCTTTAGGCTCCATTATGTTGTTATTTTTGGAAAATTAAGTTTAAGCTCTTCATAAAAAGAAATGCTAAAGTAATTATATTCAAAATAAAAGTAATATAACAGATTGGATAATAAGGAAGAAAAAAACCCAAAAATTCAGTGACAATATCTTAAAAAATCTTTATTATTCTCTGATAGTTCTTTTAATACTTTGCGCTGTAGTCTTTTGCTTTTGAACGCTTAAGCATTTATTGGAAATACCATGTTACATAATTTACGCAACCTTTGTTTAACTTACAAGTTCAAGCAAATTCTCCGCCTGATGAAAATTAAATTAAAAGCACCGTAAGATTCTTTGCTGTGTCTGTCACAATCACCTTTTAGTTTTAATAAAAGATTACACAAAATAAGGTAAAGAAAGTTAGAGGAATGCTAACTTCGGCTCGATCGAACCCTTGCAGCTTGTATAATTAATATAAATAAAGGTTTTGAATGATTGTCTTCGAACATTCCTAGCTGTGATTTTTTCCAAACTCATAAATAGATGGCCGTCTGTGGCCCAGCGGTTAGTGTGCTGGACTGCTGGGCGGGAGGTCGTGGGTTCGATCCCGCCTATGAACATCTACATAGAGAAAACAAAATTGGCTACACGGCGCGTGTAGAAACGTCAAACCTAAACGCAACGTATTTCGCCCTGGTCAATTGCACACGCTGCGTGTAGAATTCAGAAAGCCACACGCGACGTGCAGAAAAGCTATACGCGACGGGTAGAAATTAAAATTCTAAATGCAAATGTAGAAAAGTTAAATGCTGCGTGGGCAAAGGCAAAGTCTACACGACATTAGAAAATCAGCTCATTTCCCCAAATAATTCTACATTTTTCATGCAGCAATGTGAATACCACACGGACGTTTAGGTTTTCTCCATTAACGTTTGGATATTGAAGTCCTACTCGCACGTGTGGAAATTCTACACGAAAAATGTAGCTCCACATCAGTACTGAATTCTTATATTTTTCGTTTAGCAAGCTGGTTGTCGTCACACGAGATGTGTGGGATTTCTAAATGTACGTTAAGATTTACAAAATTTAAACGCTGCGTAAAATTTCTGTTGCCTGTATATAAATAGCAATTGCGTTGAACTAGAACTTGAGAATTACAAGTAAGCAAATATTGGATTGTGCTTTAGCAGATTCAACTAACAAGTAATGTCATTAGAGGCCTTGCGGACTTAGCACGCGTTCACGCAGTGGCGGAGACGGCGCAGAAGCATGGACAATCAAGCGGAAAGCGGCGATTGGGTCGAAAGATTCTACAGAGTAAGTAAAAGATAGATAAATTTGTTAAAAAAGACAGCGGGGGAGGAGGGGGGGGGGGAGGGGGGGGGGGGGGGCAAAAATTAAAAGCTACACAAAAATGTGTGATTTCAACATGTTTCGACCGGGACTTCCAACCCACTTCTTTTGTGTAGTTTTTCTGCACGCGAGTGTGGCTTTCTTAATTCTACACGGCGCGTGTAGCTATTCTGCACGCCGCGTGTAGGATTTCAATATACAGACGTTAACGGAGAAAACCTAAACGTACGTGTGGTATTCAGATTGCTGCATGAAAAATGTAGAATTATTTGGGGAAATGATCTGATTTTCTAATGTCGTGTAGACTTTGCCTTTGCCCACGCAGCATTTAACTTTTCTACATTTGCATTTAGAATTTTAATTTCTACCCGTCGCGTGTAGCTTTTCACGCGAGTGTGGCTTTTTTAATTCTACACGGCGCGTGTTGCTATTCTGCACGCCGCGTTTAGCTTTCTCATTTGAACATGCGGCGTGCAGAAAAGTTACACAAAAGTAATGGGTTGAAAATCCCGGTCGAAACGTGTAGAAATCCTACATTTTCGTGTAGCTTTTGCATTTTTTTTTCTCTGTGTAACAAAAACAGTTGTTTTCTTTCTTTAAGCTTGGTATGGAGATACCCGCGAAATGCCCGCGAAATGGAAAAAGTCTATATAAAAAATGATTTCACACGGATTTCGCAGGTTGCTGCTTTCGTGAGTTGGTATGGAGTTCATGCGCGAAATTGTCATATCGATAACAGAGCGTTGCCACCCGACGTCAATGTGTCACGCGATAGTCACCCGATAGTCACGCGATGAGAGATGATTTCGTAGGTGTGAAATATATGTAAAACATATTTTTCGTACTCATGGCGGTAGGCACCATATTTGTACATTCAAGTGTTTTGGCGCGGAGTTTTAAAATGAGTAGGACAACTATACAAATACATTAAAAAGGATGAACAACTTTTCATTGGAGGATCCATGAAAAGCATTATGATAGCGGGTTGACAAAAATTATCTGGGAAAGTATAGATATTTATTGAGTTTAATTATGCTATACACAATTGATTGTTTTTGCTAGGAGATCATTGCAACGCGGCTTGCTTCGTTAAAGGACAGCGCCACCGTTCGCTGGCGGCGTCCTAAGTGAAAGTGTGTGGGAAGAGTGAAAGCGGTGGTGTAGTATCCATCGCAACTCAAGGAGGCAGCGATGTGAAGTGGCAGTTAGCTCCACTTATGTCGTTTTTGACCAACTTGCGGCACAAGGAATGAGTGCGTATGCCATGCATATAAACAAATATGTGCTGATTCTCTTTTCAAGAACATAAGCTCCTCATTCGAGAGGGCTGATGATGAGGATCTTGGCCCAGCACAAGAGGATTCAATTGTGGACGACGGCGACTCCGTATGTCGAACGGATGAGCCGCAGAACTTTTCAATGGTCAGACTGGGGACTTCTTTGTCGCCGCAAGTCGTGTCAACATCTTCTAATCTATGCCGTTGCATTATAAATACATAACATCGAGATTCCATGGCCAAAATAGTCGATTCTGCCCTTTCCCTAGTCGTGTCCAAGGAGCACCAATTGCCTATTGGAGCAAATTATTAAAAAATTACAATTAAAGGTCACGATAAACCTACAAACGATTTATTTATTTGTGATTTATTTACGTTTTACATCTGGCTCCTCTTGGATCTTTACTGCAAGTAAGGACCCTGAACACCTAGAAGCCTTCACTACCGTTTCTTACAAATCACATAAAGCCATTGTAGCAAATATTGCAACATTAAAAGTTAAATTTGAAAACAAATCAACTAGAGATGAGCGCCATTTTTCGCACTTGCTATCGACGAAATAATATGCAGAGACTTCGCACACTTTTGGCAAGCATCTACGTACCAAGCTTTAGAAAAATAGATTTTACACATACGGTCACCTTCACCAGCTATTGGAGCCAGCTGTGAAGTAATCTAGCCATGAAAACGCAAATTCTCAACCTTTGCCGTTCGGACTCGGCGCTTAAACTGTAGGTTCAAATTCGAAGGAAATACAAGACGATAGTGTTAGTGATGTGTGAACTGTTAGATGAACTGACGTGTTTGAGCTGATGACTGGAACAGGCACCTCCACAACTTGCTCAAGTGTTTATGGCGCAAGAGATTGATATATTCATCAGATTTAAGCCGAATTCCAAAAAATCGCGTGGAAACCGATAATGTTCCTAACTGGAAAGTATAAAGACGCTCGAATTGAAAACAAAAATGGTTTTCTTACTGAAACTTCTTTTTCGACCGATCGTTCCTATGGCAGCTATATGCTATAGTCATCAGATTTGAATCAAACTTGACAGAAATATGTGGTAGCATATAATATTGATCAGTAACAGTAGTTTGGGAGCGATATCATTGAAAAAAAAAAGGTTTTCCTCAAAAGGACTTTTTTCAGACCTATCTTTTGTATGGCAGCTATACTATATAGTTGTCCAATTTTCATAAAACTTGCTGGAATTATGTGAAAGCATAGAAAACTTATAAATACAAGGCTTGGGGACGAATCCGTTGAATACAAAAAAGTTTTTTTTACTACTTTTTCGACCATTCGTTCCTATGGCAGCTATAGGCTATAGTCATCAGATCCGGCCGGTGCTGACATATGCTCAGCGTACTTTTATCAAAAGATTTCGTGCAAAGTTTAATTAACTTAGCTTTAAAGCTGACGGAAGAGACAGCATAGAAACAGACGGACATGGCTACATATATCAACTCAGCTCGTCATGCTGATCAAGAATAGATATACTCTATTTGGTAAGAGATGCTTTCTTGAATATACCCTCTACCAGAGCTTTAATGTATTCATTACTTCCCGTATTTAATTACTTTTCATTATTAAAAATTAAATTTTTTAGGTAACGGAAAAACAATTCCTGATTACGATTTTTTAATAATCGTAATTGTAAGGTAGAGTTGCGATTATTCAGTGAATATTCAAAATTTAATTACTTTTACAATTACTTAGATAATTGTAACTGTAACGGTGATTATTGAGTAATTGTGCTTTAAATGTTGAATTATTTTGTATTTGTAAGCGAAAATTATGATTTTTTACAAATCAAGTTTGGAAAACACCAAACTAAATTGTTTGCTGATCAAGGTAACAAGCCCCAAGCTAATAATAGGAATCATTTAATTGAATTATGGTTAAATAGATATTCAATATTTGGAAGAATAACGCAATTTGATGACGCCAATAGCAATAATTTTAGACTTTCTTCAGAAAGAGAACAATTTACATTTTTGATGGCATTGACTACCCTGGCAGTAAAGTTGCAGAGAATCTCTGATTCCACTTAAGCTTAAAAAGTGTGGCGAATAGTATACTGGTAAAAGTCAAGTTGTTTCAGTCAAGCTTTTAACGTTCGACAAAAACAAACACTGCTATTGTTGCATCTGTTTAAATTGCGGTGGTTTAATTGTCTTGGAAAAATTGCTTTTCATGGTCGGAAATCTGATGAAATTCAGCAAATTGTTATAGCGGAAGCAGTGAAATATGCTTTGACACATAGAAATACCATGGACTCAAGAGAACATATAATCCCCAAACATCAATTCTTTGATTTCGACGAAATCAGTAGGGTAGGTAGCCAAATGAGGTGGACGCACAACTTGCACTACCCCATTAAGTCTTCATAATACTATTTGTTAATATGAAAAATTGAAAGTTTCGCGGTTCGATCTACAACTAGAATTTGTCCGTCTATTTTGCCAACCATCAAATTTTCATAATAATCTTAGGTCATACGAAAAATTTGCCACTACGCAATGTTTTTGACTGTTCAGTCTACGACTCTTATATATTTACCAACGCCTGCGCTTTCGTAAATATTCAAATGGAAATTTTGTAATTTTCGCGCTTTTTGGTCTTCACCTCTTAAAGATTCGTCTTCAATTGGCATTTATCCAAACTTCATAATACTCTTAGATCCTTTGAAAATTTCGCGATTTTTTTTGACCGTTGGATCTGCACCTTCTATTTACAAACTGCATTGTCATCTAATCATCAAGAGGTTTTTATAACTACTCTTATAGTCATTTTGCGATTTTTTGGATCGAGTCCAGGTTATCAACTATCTGAGTGGCAAATTCCATCCAAATTCATTAATCTGTTCACTGTCCCTGTCAACTTTTCCGTGAATTGTATCTAAAATCTATTTTCTGCTCATGTTTCCCATTTGAAATGAGTTCGTGATTTGAAAATCACCTTATCAGAAGGCAGCATTCAGAAAGTGCAGCAGCTGATTGCATTTACTATCTGTTCGATTCCATCTTTTAACCTACGCATTTTGATCGCTTCTCATCCCCAATTGAATGAACAAAAAAAAACCTACTTGAAATTTCACCTTTGCCTTGAATTATTTTCAATTACTTGCGGGTTCTCGTCTCAGTTTTTTACGACTTAGCCAACACCACACCAGGGAAATGGTATACCATCACATATCACATCCCATTCCACAAACCGAAAAGACATTTGGTGTTACACTTGAAATTTATGACATCCTCTGTTCTCCTCTTGTATTGTCTTAATGATTAGCCTTTGTCCCTTTTGCCTGCTGCGTTCTACTTTCACCCCGCACTCTTATTCACACACACAAGGACAAAATATCAATTTCTACTATCTGCTGTCTCCTCTCTCTTCCCATTGAAAGTGTTAATTGAACCATAAGCGTAACCATAAATGGATTTTATTTCCTAGCCGAAAGACAAAACAAAAATCCCAAAACCGAAATTTATGTACCTCATCGTCTTGTCTTGTCGTTTTATGGCTTGCCAGGTCCTTTGTCTTTCTATTGTATCATTTCGGGTTTTTTTTTTTTGTTGTCTGCCTTATTCTGGGTGTCTGCATCTTTAGCGAGGGCATGTGTCCTTGTCAAGAGGGAAAAATCTAAGATACTTATGCAATTTGTTGCAGTTTCCCTTAGGCGCAGCTCGTGTTGTTTGTTTAGCACGAATTTGAGACAGTAGCTGATGTAGGTCTCAGGTAACTGTTAATGGGAAATTACATAACCTTTGAATTGCAGTGACATTAGTGAGGGAAGTCAAAAAAATTTCATATTACAAAGGCCAACAAAAGGACCAACTTTGTGAGGTGCAATCTTGCCGTTATGAAATTGTCATAAATTTATGTTTATTGATTCCAAACCTGGTTTCGGAATTGGGCTCTTAAATCAGACTATTCTCGATTAATGGCAATTTTTGCAAAATAAATCAACTCGTCTTAGCTATTGTGGTTGTTCAACTTGTATTGAAACCTAGGCATATCTCACAACTGGCGCCAATAGCTGATGAAAGTGACCGATTGTGTTCAAATTATTAAGCCTCGATTTTCAAGAGGCAGGATGGAACCCACGACCTCTCGCACAGCAGGCATATATACTACCAGCTGCACCACAGCCGCGTTCCATTTCCATTTAAGTCGAAGTGGAAAATTAGTTCTGATTACTCTTAGAAAAAGGCTGCCGCTTTGTGCTTTCAGAGTCAGAAATAAAGAAACAAGTTTAGCCATCTTTTTTAAATGCTCATTGTTAATATTTATTATTTAGTTATTTTCCAATGCAAAAACCGGCGAAACAAATTTTTGTACTTTTAATATCATCTCCCAATTGTTTATCATTATGCTCAAAGTCAGGACGATCGCAATGCAAACTACTGAACAGCTTCTCATCCACGCCATTTTCATAGGTCGGCTTGTTGTCGAATCCAGTTGTCTTGTTCTAAAAAACAATGCATTTTCAATGTTTTAAACCGGAAAAAAATTACAAACTATTCGCTTACCTTGAAGATCACATCATCCGCACCATCAAAGGTGTCAAAGAAATTAAACTCCTTGGTACGGAAACGCCTGTAAACCGTCGAGAACACGGTTTGCAAATCCTTAATTTGAGTGTCCTTAAATGATTTGGGTACAAAGACCGCATTCTGCAAGTTCATATTAAAATTACAGGAAGGCGCTTTCTTAATATCCGTTGTAAAGTTGCCATGGCGGCAGATCAAGATGTCAGTGGAATTTTCGGCTTCCAGTTCCGACGCTTTTACAATACGAATCGAACGCTTTTCCGCATTAAGTATACTCTTTGGACAAATATTACGACCACGTAGAAGATTGAAGGCCAAGGCAGAGTGAAAAGCATTCTCATCTGAGGTATCCACTGCCCTATAGATTCAAATAAGTATTATGGGTTAAAATCCTTTAATTTTGTTTCTCTCCTACTCACAGTGTAGCCTCGATGTACTCGGTCAGAGTTATGTTGTTGGGTGCCACCACTACATAGT
This sequence comes from Lordiphosa stackelbergi, assembly GCA_018904235.1. NCBI lineage: Eukaryota > Metazoa > Arthropoda > Insecta > Diptera > Drosophilidae > Lordiphosa > Lordiphosa stackelbergi. The sequence continues at coordinate 77,315 of JAEIFU010000199.1, read as the reverse complement.
AAGTATCTGTTTTCTCGCGAGCAAATACCACTGGGCGCAATTCCTCTTTTCGAGCTGCCAGATAACTATGTTGATCCAGAACCACAATATGATTACGTGCTTTGGAAACAGCCTTGAAACACTCAGAACGATTGTCTTTCTCCAGACAACTTAAGGACAATGGTATCTTCCTGAGCTGGGCCTCCTCTATCAACATCTCACACTTGTACTGACTGATGGAGTCATAGTTACAAAGAGTGAACTTCTCCTTGACCTGACCATGCACCAATGCCAAAAGACAAACAGTTACAAGTATTCTCAACATTTTGTTAGAAGTACTGATTCTGGTTGGCTCCGGTTTTTATAGAACTTTCGCTAATTTCTTTTTAATGAACTGCGCGCAGAAAATCGCTTACCGCTTCAATCATTCGTGTAATCTTAGACAGACATCCCATAAATCACAAGTTAGGTTCGCATATAAATCATCAGATCTAAAATGTCAAGTAAGATAAGCACATCTGCCGACAGGTGGAGTACAGAGTTATGAATTTGTTAAATTCAGAGACTAGAACCGAACCGAATAACGATTAGGGTTACGGTTTCTGTTTTGGCTAATTTCTTTTTTCCGGTAAGGGTTGTATTACGGTTATGGTATGGTACCGGTTACGGTTTTTTACCTAATTCTGTATCGGATTTGGGTTACGGTTATTAGTGTAAAATATAACTTTAAAAACCATGCAGACAAAAGCACCCATTTATAATCTCATTTGTTCAGTTAATACTAAGTTCAAATATCTCTTACAAAAACATTTTCGCATATTTTAAAGTTTAACATTATAAGTTTTACCAAAAGGATGGGAAACCATTTCATTCACAAAAGTATCAAGTTAAGTTTAAGGTATGCGGAATGAATTACGAACAAAAACCTTAACAAAATTAGAGAATATATTTGATGTCCGAGAAACTTAAATACTAAATATGTTTTTATTTACACTTTAAACTATTTTTACAAAAAAATTTCATGACCATAGCTTGTATCGATTTTCGCAAGTTCCCTTTTGATTTTTGAGATTAAGCAATTGATGTTTTTGGGCTTATATCCTTTGCCGTAGACTTTTCTTTTCAAACTGGCCCAAAATTTTTCAATTGGCCTTAGTTGGGGTACATTGGGGGGTTTTGCAACTTGGGTACATATTGTATTCTTAATAGATCAAGTGCCTCTAGTGTTTTTTTGGCATAGTGAGCAGGTGCTAAATCGGGCCAAAATACCGTGTTGTCATTCGCATGATGCTTATTAATAAATTTTTTAAGCACTGGAAGGCAATGGTCTTTGTAAATCTTGTTATTAACAGCAAATCCTGCCTTAAACAAGTAAGAAAGTCGGTCCAGCCCGACTATAATATACTCTGTACCTCTTTCTCTCTCACTTTCTCTCTCTCTCTCTCTCTCTCTCTCTCTCTCTCTCTAACATTGTGCGGCGTTGGTTGTGAAAGGGTGGGTGGTGGGTGGCGGGGGGTGGGGGGGGGTGATTCACTTATTTGCTTATAACTCGAGAACCGCTCATCCGATCTTTATCATTTCTTCGGTAAATCGATACATTTTGCTAATGACGAACTAACTCCAGAAGGTACGAATCATCCATCTACAAAACTGTGGGAGATATGACGTTTTTTCAAAATTGCGGGGGCGGGAGGGGGCGTGGCAAAAATTGAAAATAAACTTGATCTGCCTGCAAGTATAAGAAGCATTTGTCCCATACATGTCAAACCTCTATCTCTTACCATCTCTGAGATCTGTTTGTTCATACGGACGGACAGACGGACAGGACGGACAGACGGACATGGCTATATCGACTCGGCTGTTGATGCTGATCAAGAATATATATACTTTATAGGGTCGGAAATGATTCCTTCTCCCTGTTACATACTTTTGCACAAACTTAATATACTCTATGTACCTTCGGTACAGAGTATAAAAATACTGGTTTGCTGATGCCACGTTCACTTACGGCCATCCACAATAAAACCTTTTTAGGATACTTGGTTTGTCTTATTTGAGTGACATTAACTGGTGGCTGAGTATTAGGAAGCTTGAAGTAGTGTTTGGGTGTCCACTCGTGGCCCTCTACTGTAAAGTAAGTCTCGTCATCCATAATACAAACTTTTGATGATTTTGGAGAGAACAAATTTCTGGACAGAGCTCTTAGCCGATTTTTAATGGTATTTCTTTGCTGTTCAGAAACAGTAGGCACGGATTTTTTTGAACATTTGATTACTCCCATGTCTATTTTTTTATAGTTTTGTCACTCACATTATTTTTTTTTGCGAGCGCTCGATATGATTTTGCTGTGCGACCCACAATTTCAGCCTTTAATTTAGCTCTTATTTCAGAACGCTGTAAGTTGCACTTTTTTACGGATCCAGCTTTTCTCTCCATTTTTTTCCACTCTTCACATCCGATATTACTATACAAATAAAAGTCTTCTTGAAACCCATTGCCGAAAAATAATGAAAATGATCATTTTTCGTCTGCTTTGGATTGTTGGTGCAATATATGCAAATTAGCTTTCGACGCTCTGCTGCATTCAATGACATGATCGCTACTATGCGTTATCTAGAAAGCTCATCTTTGGTGTAATGCATGCTGGAATAGTACCGTAACTTTTCCAATGTTTGGTTTTCTGCTTGTCTTTCTTGGAACTTTGTGAGAGCCCTTGAAAAAATGTTCGTATTTCATTCCGCATACCTTAATTATAGAAATATACATTGGTCAACGTATGTATATTATACTATTTGTCGTTGTGTTCCCTTATGAAACAAATGTGTATTCTATGAAATGAGATAGCATACAAGCATTTAGAGTTTGATAGTGCAAGCGACCCCTGCGAGGATTCATTATGAATTCTACTCCTGAAATCAAACCCTCAACACGTACATGTGTGGGTGGCACTGCTAGCTCAACATATGGATCTGGAAATATTTTTAAATTTTTCCCCAACGTTCCAATATGAAACCTTGCTAGGCCAGCTTTTGGTTTTAAAAGCACGATTTTAATGAAGGTGCCAGATTATGGTTAATAGGAACTCTTGCCAATTTCCGACACTTTTTTTGACTATTTTCCCCTGATAATTCAATCATATTATTGTTGTCTATTATTTGATTGTGCAGATTTTATAAAGTTTATTTCCTGCTTTTGCAGAAAAAGACACATTATGTCTCGGATCAAGAAATATTGCACATAGGCAAGCATCATTTTCGAACTGACTAGCTTCTCTAAATTCTAACTCGTGAGACAAGAGTTTGGGTTAATGCTGAGTTTTTTGTTTTCGTTTTCAAATTAACATTGAATCCAGATAGAATTAAAATCACCAAAGACTAGCAATTCGCTCTGCATTCCTGCTTATGCAACTTAAATAATAACCATTTAGCTAATGTTGTCTCACACCATAGAAAACAGAAAAAAATCACAGTTAGCTGCCAAATTTGAGCCGAAGTAGTGCACTTTTGGATCGGTTAAACTAGCCAGCATCCAGTGTAATATAAGAAGAGGAGGGTAAAGATTTTGGTTAGCTGCACTCACTCTTTCTCGTTCGCTCTCTTTTCTTTGTGCCCGTCAGCAACAGAGCGGCGCCATGTATTTATATGAAATGTTCATTGTGCAACGTGGTTTTTGCAATGTGGTTTTAATCTCTGTTAGTAACATATTGTGATTTAATGTGAAAGAAACTTAAAATAATAGTTATCTTCATTATAAATGTTTATACACGTTTTCTCGAAGTTAATATTAATATTTTTCATGTTTTAATAACTTTAGTATTAAAAATTATTTCCATTATTCTCTCCCTCTGTCTTTCTCTCTTTATTGGCCATCACAACCGTTTGACGGTCTGGGCCTCTGCGATTAATGCTCCCCAGTCGCTTCTGTTCCGTGCGAGCTTGCACAAGTTTGCTCACACGAAGCTTGGCAATGTCTGCCCGCACCTGGTCGTCCCATCTTAGTGGAGGTCCCCCTTCTTGCCGACTCCATAGTCAGCCGCCTTCGATTTATACGCTGTTTTTACTGAAGCTTCTTCGTCCATCCCTAACCAGCGCAGCCGCTGTTGCTTTATGCGATTGACCAGACAGTTGTCCCCATAGAGCTCATACAGTTCGTCATTTTTTCGAATGCGGAAATCATCGCCAACTTTTAAAGGTCCATAAATCCTCCGAAGAATCTTTCATTCAAACACTCCAATCACCGCTTCATCGCCTGCTGTCATTGTCCATGCTTCTGCGCCATATTGCAGGACTGGGATGATAAGCTATTTTTGTTCTTCGCTTGAGGTCTCTGCTCTTGAACTCTCTACTTAGCCCGTAGTAGCATCCTTTTGCAAGAGTGATTCTTCGTCGGATTTCCAGACTGATGTTGTTGTCGCTGGTTATCGTCGTTCCGAGGTAAACAAAATCCTCTACAACTTTAAAGTTGTACTCTCCCGTTGTAACAGATTGTCCAAGATGCAAGGATACTAGGTATTTCGTCTTGTCCTCTTTTACCGCTAAACCCATTAGTTCAGACTGCCTCTCAATCTCTGAAAACGCCCTGCTTACCGCCCGTTCGGTTTTGCCGATGATGTCAATATCATCAGCATATGCGAGTAGCATTAGATCTTTATGAATAAAGGCATCTGTTTTGTTGGCATGTGGGCACCGGCGCAGTATATATTCCATCAGTAGATTAAAGAAGTCACACGATAAGGTATCGCCCTGCCTAAAACTTCTTTTGGTATGAAATGGTTCGGAGAGGTTCTTTCCTATTTTGACGGAGCTTTGCATACTTTTCAACGTCGTCATGCAAAGTCGAACGGACTTTGCTGGTAGACAGGGTTTCAAAAAACCTTGACCTTATCGGCGTTTCGAAGGCTGATTTATAATCAACAAAAAGGTGGTGCTTTGATGCCTCTGTCGTAGGTCTTCTCCAGGATTTGTCGTAGTGTGAATATCTGATCTGTGGTATATTTACCAGGTCTAAAGCCACACTGATAAGGTCCAATCAGTGTTTTAATAAACGGCTTTTAGGCGTTCACAAATAATACGCGACAGAACCTTATATGCAATGGGAAGGAGACTGATACCTCGGTAGTTGGCGCAAGCTGCTGGGTCTCCTTTTTTAGAGATTAGACAGAGAACACTCAGATTCCAATCTTCGGGCATGCTTTAACTAAATTCGGTAGAGATGGCATGGAATCAACCAGCGTTGTAAGGGTGGATATATTAATTCTTCTTCGATTGTCTCCCATTCTTCAAAACTTAGGCAGCAAAATGGCGTGCGCGTTGCGGAGATAGCACCTTACACACACATTTTTTCTACAAATTTATAGTATAGATTAATAACTACAAATAAAACTGCTTCCAAAAAATAACTATACCGAATTTAGTACTTTTTTTATACACTCCTGCCCAAAATTATACGACACCATGCAAATTTTAGTTTCGACCCTCGTAAGAGAAATGGGAAAGCATAATACAACAAAAATTCAAGTATGCAGAAAGAAAGTCTTAATGAATTCTGCTTAAAAACATCAAATGATATTGCTTATCTCTGATTGCATCTCGAGTTTTCAAGTAGCGGTTAAACAAGCAAAAAGTTCGATTTTTGTAGCTGGTGAAGATGACGGGTTGTGTACAAGTTTTAAAGGAAAAAACTTCTTTTATTCGATTTTTTGAGAAGAGATGGAATCCACGAAATATCGCACCGCATGGCCACACAGTACCCGTTGCACCACAGCCGCGTTCCATTTCCATTTAAGACGCACAGAAAAAAGAAACAAGAATTAGACATCTTTTTTTAAATGCTCATTGTTTATATTTATTATTTAGTTATTTTCCAAAGCAAAAACCGAAAACACAGAATCTTATACTTTGAATATCATCTCCCAATTGTTTATCATTATGCTCAAAATCAGGACGGTCGCAATGCAATCTACTGAACATCTTCTCATCCACGCCATTTTCATAGGTCGGCTTGTTGTCGAATCCAGTTGTCTTGTTCTAAAAAACAATGCATTTTCAATGTTTTGCACCGGAGAAAAAAACTACGAACTATTTGCTCACCCTGAAGATCACATCATCCGCATCATCAAAGGTGTCAAAGAAATTAAACTCCTTGGTACGGAAACGCCTGTAAATCGTCGAGAACACGCTTTGCAAATCCTTAATTTGAGTGTCCTTAAATGATTTGGGTACAAAGACCGCATTCTGCAAGTTCATATTAAAATTACAGGAAGGCGCTTTCTTAATATCCGTTGTGAAGTTGCCATTGCGGCAGATCAAGATGTCTGTGGAATTTTCGGCTTCCAGTTCAGATGCTTTTACAATACGAATTGATTTCTTTTCCGCATTAAGTATACTCTTTGGACAAATATTACGACCACGTAGAAGATTGAAGGCCAAGGCAGAGTGAAAAGCATTCTCATCTGTGGTATCCACAGCCCTATAGATTCAAATAAGTATTGTGGGGGGATCATTATCATATTATTTTGTTTCTCTACTTACAGTGTCGCTTCGACAAACTGGGTCACAGTAATATCCTTGGGTGCCACCGCTACATAGTAAGTATCTCTTTTCTCACGAGCAAATACCACTGGACGCAATTCCTCTTCTCGAGCTGCCAGATAACCATGTTGATCCAGAACCATAATATGATTACGTGCTTTGGAAACAGCCTTGAAACACTCAGAACGATTGTCTTTCTCCAGACAACTTAAGGACAATGGTATCTTCCTGAGCTGGGCATCCTCTAACAACACCTCACACTTGTGCTGAGTGATGGAGTCATAGTTACAAAGAGTGAACTTCTCCTTGACCTGACCATGCACCAATGCCAAAAGACAAACAGTTACAAGTATTCTCAACATTTTGTTACAAGTACTCATTCTGGATGGCTGCGGTTTTTATAGAACTTTCGCTAATTTCTTTTTAATGAACTGCGCGCAGAAAATCGGTTACCGCTTCAATCATTCGTGTTATCTTGGACAGACATCCCAAAAGTTACAAGTTAGGTTCGCACATAAATCATTAAATCTAAAATGGCAAGTAAGAAAATCACAGCTGGGGACAGGTTTGTTCTATATATTAGGTCATTGCTACACTGAAAAAAAAATCAAGCATCCGATATGTCTCAATCCAAACCCTATCGGGTTCAACTTTAAAAGACTTAAATAAACGTTTAAAGAGAGGCTAAAGGGAAGAGGAGACGCGACGGACCATTCTTCCCACTCACACCCACACCACTAAACATATAATACCATACCATACCATCAAACTAATTATTTTTTACTCTGTACCAAAGGAAAACAAAGTATATTAAGGAATCATTTCCGACACTATAAAGTATATATTTTCTTGATCTGCGTCAAATGCCGAGTCGATCTAACCATGTCCGTTTGCCCATCTCTGTGGACGCACAGATCTCAGAGATGACTGAAGATAGAGGTTTGAGATGTGTGGGACATAAACTTCCTATAAATTGCACCCCACCATCAAAATTTGGAAAAAACTTTACTATATATATTTCTCATAAAGATTGTTTATCGATCTGCCTAAGGAATGATACACTCTCTCTTTCTCTTTTCTAAATGAAACACGGTGTTGTTTGTCGGAGAGGGGTAGGGGGGGTTTGGACTTTTTTTGCTAATAACTTGAGAACCGCTCATCCGATCTTTATCATTTATTCGGCAAATCGATACACATCACTAATGACTAATTATCTTTAGAAGGTACAAGTCATCTATCTATGAAAATGTGAGAATTAAGACGTTTTTTTTTCCAAAATGCGGGGCGGGCGGGAGAGTGATCAGCCTGCAAGCATAAGAAGTAAGTGTCCCATACATGTCAAACCTCTATCTCTTACCATCTCTGAGATCTGTCTGATCAGATGAACAGACGGACAGACCGACAGACTGATCAAGAATATATATACGCTGTTTACACATACACGATCCGAAAGCATGCCGAAGCTGTGGAGATGAGAACAAACCGCCTTTCAGTCACTGGCTAGCCTCGCTCTCGTTGGCCAACGCTGCTTTATAATGTCGAAAATGATTCCTTCTTCCTATTACATACTTTTACACAAAGTTAATATACTCTGTGTACCGTTGGTACAGAGTGAGGCTGGAGGTGTTACGGTGAAAATTGTGGTTATAGGTATTTTTTGATGAAAAACAACAATAGGACGCAAAATTCTTTGCGTCCTATTCTCATACCTACCGAATATATACAAAATATTTCATAAGGAAGGCTGGCAATTCCAGTGTGCTGAACACAAATGGGTTTTGTTAAATGATCTATCATCGCAGAATCTTTAGTAGTTGGAGCATTAACTGGCTTTAAGTGCTCTTTCTGACCCTTGGGCAAGATCTTTAGGGGGTCCTTATATGTGGTGGTATCATTTCTCACCTTTGAAGAAACGGTCGCAAACATTTCTACGGATTCTTTTAAGCGAAAACATTTTATTTTAAATATGTGGTTTCGAAATGACACAATTTTTTACTGCACAAAGGTATGCAAGGCTAAATCAGTGCATAAGGCTATCCATTTGTAGTGAACTCTAGTGACAATTTTCAACCACATCCATTGTATACTTATGGGCTGTGCCAAATGTTATATCTTTGCATAAAAAGAGTCAAGTCCGAAGGTATTTTACGTTAAGAGTGAAAAATCAGCACGGTATTTGGCCCTATCTTCCAATTTTGGAGGTACCGATATGTTTCATGTTTCGGGAAGTGCTTCACTATTCGTCACCTCAATTGTTCGTGCTTGCATTTAATTGCGATTCGACAGCAAGGACGGCATGTGAGCCGATGGTGCTCATCTCTATAGCTCAACCGACTGTCTAACCGACCATTACTAAAGGCAGAACACTTATCATTTTCTGTTCAAGACAAAAATCTTTTCAATTTGCTAGTACAAACTCCTCCAGCCTCTAACAATATTTTTAAGTAATTACACAACACAGAAACAAAAGACAATGTTACATTTTTGAGCTATAAAAATATTTGCGGTTTTTCCTTTTGCATTTTGGTCAAACCAGAAATGTTGTGCTGAAATATTCTCACCTCAGTGCTAATCGCCACAGACAACAGAAACAACAACAACCGACAATAAATCCTGTTTGGGAAAGTGTTCTTCAGTCTGATCTGGCAGCTGTTGCCCAGGCTATTGTTTGCTTTTGTCGACTTTTTGTGAAATCCTGATGGAAATAATTGTTTATGCATTAAATAAGCCGACAGTGCGGAGAGAGAGAGAGACAGACAGGGGGGAGATCAGATACAGAAGACAACTGACAAAATATGTAACACAAGTGATGAAAAGGGGCGCTGCCCAAGCTGACAGCAGACAGTGGCAATACAATGGCACTTAGGACCCATACCTTTGCCCTAACCCCTGCCCGCCCCTCTCACCCAGGATTTCACTTTGCACATTTATGATAAATATCTAATTCCATGATGGACAGCTCTCACAGAGGATTAGACTACTTCGTCTGATTGTTATCACGCACAATTTTGTAATTTGATGAAAACAAACGAATTAAGATAAACATCGCAGCAAATCCAGTAGTTGCAGCCAAACAATACAAGTAATCTCCCTGGGTAGGTTCTGGTTTTTAACACACGACGGTGAAATTTGAGGTATAAAAAGGAATTGTGTATGAAAAAGTAACCCGATAGGCATCACTTTTGTTGGCTGCTGTTGTTTGGTGCAAAATTAAACAAAAAATCGCAGCCACTGATTAGGTAGAGCATATGGTATTATGGTTCGGTTGGACAAATGTCTTTAGTGTGCGCAGACAAGATGAAAGATTAAAGAACATCTTGTGAAAAGAAGTTTTATTTTTGGGGTGTGAGAATTCGGGAAAGTCCACCCACTAAGTCAAAAAAGTCTACTCATTCGATCGACTTCAAACTCAAACTCATTTCTTTTGATTTGGAAATCTGTGCACCCATTTACATCACCCAATTCCCACTACAATTTCACAATTTCCACCATCATTAGCCCCCCACATATTTAACTTCAATCATTGATACATCGATCAAATGGGGAACACTGGTAGCTGGCAGCAGATGTAATCAAACTCTGACTCTTTTATGCCTGCCCCAAAGGCCTCAAATTAATTTCCGAAATATATATTCCCCATCTATCTACTTGCCGGCTCCTTTGTGAAGCCAAATAAAAGCCAGTTACTTTAATGAAACACATGTGTTTCCAGCTATGTCGGTCTTACCCACTTACAAAAGCGACACGCAGACCCAAAGCATACAATTTTTGATTAATCACAAGATCGATGAGAAAATTATGTTTATGACAAAAGGCAGTTGAGGCATTAATCTGCATTTTCTAGGCCCCTCGCTCCGTGTGTGGAGATGACAAAGCGTTTATGGCGCATATAATTATTAGTTGCCGCCAAAGATCAGATGGAAAACGAAGTCGCAAGTGGCAGGAAATGCTACTTAATTTGTTTTTTTTTTTTGCCCCTCTCCCATTCACGACGATAATGTCTTAAGTATCGGCGACCAAAATGTCATTAATGACAATTGCTTATAATGACTGTACGTCTTTCAGGCCAAACTGACTGACAGCATGTATAATTTGCCTCAATGAGTAAGTACAATGGTGTCGCGGCTACTGTGGTAACTCCAATCCATGGGAGACAACTGCGATGTGTGTGTGATTATGTGATTTGGTCAAAAGAGGCTTGCGGCATTTGGCGGCTCAGTTCAAATGTGGTTTTTTAATCAATTAACGCAATTTGGATGATAATTCGATGTGGTTGATTATAATGGAGTTTCTTGGTTTTTATCGAATTTAAAAACTAAATCATACCACTTGAGGTTTAGTGTCACAGCTTTGTCAAAAGTTGGAATGGTTGATCAAATTTTAAGTGACAATTTGTTGCTCAACTTCAATTCAACGCTCAACTTCCTAGTTAAGTACAAGGTATACTAAACAAGGTAGGCCTACTCACTCTCTCGCTCTCTTGACAACTTGTTAAATTTCAGTCAGTAAGCAATTGTTGTAAGCGAAGCATCTCCGCGGACGAATTTTTTGTGTTTTACTTAGTAGCTTAGTAGGCTTTGTATAGAAATATATTACTCTCTCGCTCTCTTTCACACAAATATAAGGAGTTGTGAGAGAGCGAGTGAGCCTAGCTTGTTTAGTATACCTTGGTTAAGTAATTAAATTTCTCGCCAGGGCCTAAATATGAGATATGTTGTATGATCTATTGAGAGTCAAAAAATGATATGCATACATTTTACAAGAAAATATTATATTCATATAAACAGGGCTCAGAAAAAACTTCATTCAGAAAAACGAGAAAGGCAAAGCCAACTTCGGTTGTGCCGAAGTTCTGATACACTTGAAAAAGCTTGCTTCAACGGTTAGCGACTTCGACCAAACTTCGCAGATCAGCTTGAAAACATTTGTATTGCAGCTACAAGAAGTAGTCATCAGATCCGGTCGGTTCCGACATATCAGCAGCGTGCAGTAAAAAGAAGACTCCGTGCAAAGTTTCAGTTCGATAGCTCCAAAACTGAGGGACTAGTTCGCGTAGAAACAGACAGACGGACAGACGGACGGACGGACGGACGGACAGACGGACGGACAAAGCTTAATCGACTCAGCTCGTCATGCTGATCAAGAAAATATATACTTTATGTGGTCGGAGATGATTCCTTCTATGCGTTGCAAACTTCTGGGCAAAATTATAATACACTTTTCAAGTGTATAATAATCAATAATATTGTACTTGAATTAAGTAAATTATTAATATTATTAAAAAAGTTTTAAAGGATTTTTAAAAGATGGCGTCGCTGGCATTAAATCAAATCGAAAAGTATTACCACTTACTTCACTTCTGTAGCCTTCTCATAACGCTTTTGTTTCGCTGAAGTGTAAACCACATATTTTTTGTGTGCTGCGAATGTGTCAACTTTTGTGCCAACAAAACACAATTTGCGGAAAAGTTTACTTTTCTGCTTTCCTTTAAAGAAAAATGCAACTGAAGGCAATCGAAGGCTGCAAGAAGCTTACGGGGAACATGCTTAAGGCTAAAAATTTATGCTAGTCTACCCAAAATCGAGGCCAAGCCGAATACCTATTCACGGTGGCTCTGCATTTTGTGGGGAACCCTCACGGGGCAACTCTACCGAAGCAAAAGCAAAAACTCCGAATATTCCAAAATTGGATCGATTCGTGGATGGCATCAAAAGATGACAGTTAGATAAGAAAAAGATGTAGTTTGCCATGGACAATAATTTGAAAATTGAATTTTTAACCAATTTTTCACAATAAAGCGTCACACTAGAAAAAATGAGAGCGTTAGTTAAAGTCGTCACTAAACGACTTCGATATATCCGTTACTTATGGAAAGAAATGGTTGATAGCCTTCCTGTATTCTTGAGGGGGGAACATCCGAAATGTATGCAACATTTTTTAAATCGGCAATTAATTATCCGATCTTGATGAAAATTTCAGGGATTAAAGATTCTTGCGAATATAAACACTTGGATATAAAGACTCGGCTCATACTTATGTACATACTTATGTACATATAGATAGTAGTGGAAGATTTATTTCAAAATATTTGCTTGGCATAAGCCGTTTGCACACTTATTTAATATTATTAGTAAATATAAGAAGTAAGAGGCTTAAATTATTACATATTTTGTTAAAACTCCTCTGTGACAATTTTGAGCAGCAGTGAGATAAGCCGCAAGCGTAATCCAATTTTCTTTGTTAAGTCGATCTCTAGTTTTTTTCCATTGTGAAGGAACTTCTCCGAAATATTTAAATAGTAGTTCTCCAAGAATTGGGTATTCTGAGAGGAAATGGAAGGTATCCTCCCAGATCGAGCACTTCTCGTCGCTTATATGGGGTCTATAATGGAGTGGCAGCAGCTTGGATCTCGCTCAGCTTAGTTCTGAGCGAACAGTTGCTGCCTGATGAGAAAGGTGGTATGCACGAGAAACATGAATATGTGTACCATAGTGTAATAATATAAGGTGAAGCCGTCAGCATTTGCTGAGGGCCAGTGAATGTATGCTTGTCAAAGAGAAAGGGATAGCAGATGGTTTGCTTTGTTTTGTGTTTGTTAATTTTTGTTTGTTGTATTTAGGAAGTTGACAATTAGTCAACGATTTTCAGGAAGACTAACTAAAATTTTGAAAATAATGTTTCATGGCGTAATAAGTTACACAATTTTTCATCCTCCCTTAGCTTGACGTTTTGCTTCATAAGCCCGATGACATCATCCAAGTTCTAGCTTTTATATTTATTATTCTCAGCCACCTTTGGAGTGTTGTGAGGCTAGGCAAAGAGAACGCCTTGCGTACAAATGATTGTATGCTCGAGGAGCAGCAGCATGCAGTCATATGCCGTATAAAACCTTTTTCCTCCGTTTTTTTAACTTTCTTAGCTGGTTCTTCGTAAAAATCGTCGAAATACTGCTTTTTCTAGGACTTTGGATTCTTCCAATTCTTCCTTTAGCTTTCTGTTTTCCTTTTCGAGATCTCTTATTTGGCATTTTAGTCTGAATATATGTATAGTTTCCGTCCTCTAATATATAAACATAAATAGAACAAATATACCTGCATACAAAAACACCAGTACTTCACACGGTGCTTTGTCTTTAGACGTAGTCGTTTACCAGTCACTGGCCCTACAAACAGAGAGTCCGTTCTCTCGCTCGGTTTGACCTTATATTATTACACCATAGTGTGTATATATGTATTCGCTGAATTGCTGCTTACATCAAGGTTCCCCTAGAAGAGAGCGCGAAAATGTGACTATCTCTCTTTCTAACACACAGTGAAGAGTGATTTCGGCAAGCATTCGGTGTGAATTGCTAAGTGTGTTCGGCCCGAAGGGGCTATGGTTGGGGAACTCTGCTTTACATTATTGGAGCATTCGAAAAGCTTAAGAATCATAAAGACCGCAAGACATCATCAAAGGCGGCACAACTCATAAGTCCGATTAAAAAAACTGAGTTTCTGATCTCTCTCCAAGTTTTTTCTGTAGGACTCTTCAGAGTCCAGAACTTCACCTATCATCAGTCTGAGCTCACGTCGCCAATGTGATTGAATTGTTACTTCAAAGAAGAACAAATGATGATTCATTCGATGTAATTTTTAAAAAAAAAAAAGAAGCTTCCTGACGATTTTCGTGATCAGCGGGCCAGTCCCGCGTTTGCCTAAGACTAGTGCTGTCTTGAAATCTGGTGTAGAATTAAGTGCATTAGCAAGTTAGCTTTAATGAAAAATTTAATTAATTTGCGTTCATTGCGTCGATGGTGGAAATATCCATCCCCAATCATACCTAAAATCAAAATAAAATATTTTAATCCAAAATGTTTTCAAAAATATATTAAAATCCATCCTTGAGAATTTCCCTGCTCGGGTTTTTCTTTCTTTTCCACTTTTAACTCAATTCGAACGCCTTTTGCCTTCTAAAATATAGGGATGTTGAAATATCAATATCGAATACTTGTTGAATATATTTTTGGTGTGTATTTTTGTTAGTTTCGGCCACAAAAAAAGGGAGGTTTTCTAAAGGCATTCTCTTAGATATTACTGGGAACCCTTAGGAAACCTTGCTTTTAGTCCAAAAACCAAAAAAAAGTATTCATAAAAATATCGTCAAAAGTTATTCGATATCGGTATTTCGACAACCCTACTAAAATACCACTGTTGTATGGGAATTTTTCGCTCTCTGCAACTATTCCACTTCTATAAATACATAAATTTTTATTTACGCTCTCTGATCTTTAAAAATTCCTTTTAAATTCTTTTCACCATCCCTGACTAATAGAAACTTTTCAAAAAATGCCTTTTTCAACCATTCCAAGCCAAAACAAATTACAAAATCAAGCACAAAAACATACACAATCATTACGATAAATACCGACATGCTCAGAGTTAACCATTAATAACTGGAAACCTCAACAATGTTGTTGCATTGTAAAGTATTTCTGCTCGAGTCACAAAAACAAAAAAAAGATACGTAATTATAACGCAAAAAGGCCGCGACAAACTCATTTGTCCATAGTGAAAAATTCACATTACACAGAGAAAGAGCCCAGAGACAGAGAGACGATGGCCATTTGAGGAAGGATGGTGGCAAAATTGCCATGACAACAAATCAAGCATCATAATGTGTCAAGCAATGCGTCAATGCCAAATGGTGCACTCGAACAAGGTGGAGGGGCAATGATGGCAACTGGCCGACGCATTACAACGTAATTGACGAGAATTGTCAACACTTTGGAGTTGGTACCCCCTGAAGCTTCCACAACGACACCTTCGGCTTGGATCTGTGTGTGTGTCCCCCTCTCTCTCTCTTTCTCTTTGCCCACTTACTTTATTTATCGCAATTACCGATTACAGCTAAGTTTATGGCAACCAGTTTTACTCTTAGCAATTGCCGATTGCAGCGATTTTTTTAAGGCATTTATTTTTTGCGTACCCATTTTTATTGTCTTTATACGTTTAAGAGGCGCTGTTTTGGTGGAAAGTGTGGAGTTATGTGCAAAAGAATGCCAAACGAAGTGGAAAGAGGTAGTAGAACATCAAATAATTTTGGTATAGAGATTAATTTGGATTCCAGCCTATAAACAGCTTAGACATTGAAAGTTTAAGTATTTCATGTGTGAAACTATTTATAGCTAGCTGTATACCCGGCGTTGCCCAAATCCTTGGCATTGAATGGACATCGAAACCCCGACCACCCGCACAATAGGACAGAACACTAACCGCTGTGCCACACCCGGCTTATATAGTTCCAGTTCATTGTTTAAGCTAGTTCTCAGATATGGCTCTATGCCACTTTTTAACCGTTTTCAACAGCTTGCGAACCAGTTCAGAGATTTAAGACGTAGCCTATGACTACGTCATGTCGTTCGACATGATCATACTGTGAACGGCCAACACCAACGCGCAAAGTTTGAGAAGCTTTTTCATAGCTGGTGAAAGTGACGGTAAAGGTAAAGGATATGTAAAAGTTTGTGGAGAAAATAACTTCTTATTAGATGTTCCGAGGCGGGATAGAACCCTCACTTCCCTCACCGGCAGGCGCACACTCTACCGCTGCACCACACCCGGTCAGAAATTTATGTTTGAACAGATCTCAAAAATGGTAACAGCTAGAGGATCGAAGTGTATAGTAATAGGTACACATAAAGAACACGTTGGTAAATGCATTATTTTTCATTGGTAAATTCATCAATTTCCGTCTTTGATTTTCGCCCAAATGTTTTCCATTTAAGCTGTAAGGGAAATCTGTGGTTACTAGATCAAGGCTTCATTTTCTCTACGAATTGAATCCACTTGGTGCACAAAGCTGTTGGTTTCAACTGCTTGAGCAATTCCACTTTACTGAAACTGGATCTAGGTAACCGTAGATATGAGTGTCGCCGTCCATACAATCTTATTAACATAGAGTTCAAAGGTGTTCTGATAAAAACGTTTATATACCGTAGTGGAATTGAGAACAGGCCGGATAGTTAATTTTAAACGACTTTTGTCCTGGTTATTCGATGAAATTGGAAAAATCAACAAGAGAAATCATTAAATCAACAATTTTTAGCCAAAAACGATAAATGTTACAATATCACTTTATTTTCTATAAAGAAGTTTATAATTATGGCGCAGTGGCACTTTGGTAATTTTTTTGTTATTCCAAGACCACCAGCTAAAAGTGAAAAACGGTTTTCGTCTGTGGGGTTTCGTGAAATCGATGTTGTTGCTAGACGAGGCATTTAAAGCATTGTGGTGGTTTCATGGAATTTTTGGAACAAAAAACACAATCTTTGACAATATTTGATAAGTTTGATTGATTAGGTTTTCTAAATATATTTCCTAATGAGCAATATTTATCGATCTTTTAAGTTTGGTACCAGTCAGATGAAAGAGAGTACAGATATAGGCAAACAAAATGTCACCATAATGACCGACTTCAATGTTATTAGTAATTTTGCAAAAAAGTTTTTGTTTATTTAGGAAAATTTCTGAAAAATTGGTCAAGGGTCAAGTTATGTTAGTCAAAGTTTAAAAAAAAGACAGTACACACATACCACAAAGGAGGCTGGTAGACTATACAGCTGTTTCAAGAACCTCCCGGTTCTATCATTAGTAGTCTGTGCCGAAAGACTGCGATTCGGCAGTATTTGCACAACCGTTTGTAAATCACAAAGCAGCATTTTTGAAAAAACCTACTCCAAAAGACAACGACAAGTTGACCGAAGGCTTTCGCTATTCACACCGACACGAGCCGAACGCATGCCTAGACTTGTATCAAGAGCAAACAGCTTTTCATTTGCTAGCCAGCCGCAGTCCATGAAGCATATCAGAGTTTAGTGTATGTCGCTTTACGTTTGCACACCAATACACTCTCACTTTTTGGCCTCGCTTTTCGTGAAAACCCCAGCTAAAGGTATTCAAATAAAGTAGGAAAATAGTATCAATTTTCAAAGTAGTTGGTGGGCATATATCATGACTTGTATTTTGTGTGTATCAGATATGATATGCTTAAGGGTGCTTCATACACACTTGCAGGCTGCCATATTATTAAGTGTCACTTGCTTCATATGTTCACAGTGTGAACAGACTGCCCGATGACTGACATAAAAAAAACCTGGAAAACTGCCAGTGTGAACGCACACTAATTGTATTATTTTGTAATTGATTGGAGTGGAGAGCCAAAGAAAGAAAGGGCATTACCAGGGCATTCACCAGCTTTTGCTAAGCATCTGGTAAAGGGAATTGTACCCTATGCAGTATTATATAAGTTCGCTATGAGCGGCTTTGGAATTTAATATTTTGAAACTCTGAATGTTTTATAATCCAGCAAATTTCATTCGTAAAGTAATTTTATTCAAGATTGATGCCCTACCCACACGAATACCTTGGATCTGTAAGTCTTTTTTCGCGGCTTAATCAGACATCCTCACTGACCAAGCAGCCAACAATTGCAATGGTCTGGGCCCTATGCGGTGGGTTTCGCTTAACGTTTACGTCGCATTTTACCCCTGACAGTTGACGGTGCCTGTCAAACGAATATCTGTCAACAGGCTTCGGCCATGTCGTTTTCAATTTTCGGGACATACAACACAAAATGTCAGTCGAAGCAGAATTTATGGAAGACAGCGTCTGCAAAGCGGGGGATGAGAGAATTTTACGTTGCAAATTATCGAGACATTTTGCTCGTATATTTTCTTAAGCTCGTTATAGCCAGTCCGATCGAATGGGCCAAGCAATTTTTATGCGTCTGCATAATGAGTTGCAGCGAGTCAGAGTCGGAGTTGGAGTTGCAGTTGTCCAACGACAGTTGCTGCTGCTGCTGCTGCTGTTGATTATCCCTTGACAGGGCATCAAATGCGAAAACGACCGCCCAATTTACATACAATGCACATCAATCCAATAGCAACAACAACATCAAGTACTGCTACTGTCACTGTCACTGCCATTTACCATTTACCCTGCACCTTTGTGCATCATCAGTTTTTTTTTTTTGCTGTTTCCTTTCTCTGGGCCTTTTGGGGCCCGGCAATCAAGCGTACTTGTTGTCCAACTCGCCAGCTCTGCCGCCCGGGCAAAGGCAAAACTTTAGCGGCCATGACACAAAGATTGACAGCATGTCGTCGCTGTTTGGAAGCCCCTGATTGACATGAGTAATCAAGCAGCAGCCGAAATGTGCCCACAAAACGCAGCCAGCAATGACACTGACAACGAACCGAACCAACCAAACCGACCAAACAACGTTGCGTTTCGTAGCTTTTTTGACTGACATCGACAACAGCAACAACAACAAAAGCTGCGGCCACATATGCGAAAGGGCAATTTTGTAGCTGGTAAAAGGGATTTCAATGAACTGCCTGGACAGAGGAAGTTCCACTTATAATTGCAAAAAAAAACTACAAAATATGGAAAATCCTACGAATGTGGGAATCTTTTTTCAAAATGCTTTCTGGGTTTTACAATTTGGAAAGAGGAACGTAATCTGGACCCATCCTAGATGCAGAAATATGCAGGAAAATTGTTTAAAATTCCCTTTGAATTTGCATTCGAAATTGTACCCTTATAACGTTCCTTTCACTTCCTATTAACATAAGTTCATCCACCTCCCTCAATTATCAGATTCCCAGCTAATTTACGCATCAAAATGCAAATGATATAAGAACGATACAATTGTTTGTGCTTTCCTGCCCTGCCAAAAACCCAAATCCTTTTCGAGACGGATTATACTATGCCCATTGTCAATCGCAGCATGGCCTTTGATGAAGGCGACACGACATTGACAGACGGTAGCCGATTGACTACTGACAGCAGCCTCAAGATCCTCAAGGCTTGTCCTCTGCGATCTCCGAGGGATCTGTTCAATTGCAATTCTGATGACTTTTTGTCAGGCCTGATTGACGTCAACGACTCAACGTTGGCCAGGCATATAAATCTCCTGGCTCGTTTGTTCAATCCGCAGATGGGGGCATAAACAATGCCACTTTAAATTGGCAATTTTACAATGAATTACTACTCGGGGATTGTATGTAGGGTCACATAATTGCAGGTCTCGCAAGGCGAAAGTAAAATGAACTTGAACTGCAAATTGGGCGTAACTAAACAAAACGGTTTACTTTTGTTATTTGAAAGTTCGAACTTTGAGCTTAGTTTCGGGAGTATAAAAGCGGGCAGTTGAACTCAGCTTAGACACAGTTCACAGCAGACAAACGCCCAGCTAAGATCAACTCATAAATTTGCCAAAGAACCATGGCCCAGATGGTAAGAAAAGTTAACAAGAACTAAGGCCCATTTGGAGTTGTCATAACTTTGGTTTCCTTTAGTTTTTCACTGCACTCGCCCTTGTGGCCGTTTTGGCAGCCATTCAGGCAGCTCCTTTCCATGACCATGGACATGGTCATGGTGGAGCCACGAGTCATGCCTCGGTGCACTTGACCTCTCATGACGATCACCACGAGGGTCACCACGAGCATCACCACGAGGATCATCACGACTCGCATGCCGAATACGACTTCAAATATGGCGTCAAGGATCACAAAACGGGCGATGTTCATGCTCAAAGTGAATCACGTCACGGCCATAAGGTTACTGGACACTATGAGTTGATCGATGCGGATGGACACAAGCGTACAGTTCACTACACGGCCGACAAGCACAAGGGTTTCGAGGCTCAGGTACACCGCGAGAAATTGCATCATCATCATGCCGCACCCGAGCACCACCATTCTGGCTATGAGGGCGGTCATGTTGACTTTGAGGAATACGCTTCCGCTTCCCACTCCGGTCATGGACATGAGGACTACAGTCACGGACATGGACATGGACATGGTGGCAGTTCTTCTTCTGGATATTCGTTAAAACAGGAACATGGACATGGACACGGTGGACACGGACACGAGCACGGGCACGGACACGGCTATTAAGCCCCTGTTTCTGATTGTTTTTATCTTATATTGCATGTACCAAAAAAAAAAACTTTATCGATTGTTGTTATACCGAAATTAAAGCAGGCAAGTCTTTTCCAAAGTGAATAGAAAAAAACACAACTCTTTTCTTTTTAATATGGCTTAAGCAATATTTTTACTGGACGATTAACTCTTTCAAAAACACACTGCTTAGATGTTTTGAACTGTTGAAGACAAATTTATTTTAAAACATGTATAAACAAGACTACAAACTTGGATATAAAATAGAAGGTCAGTCATCCACGACAATAAAATACTCTGTACCTGCAGTAGCAGCGCTACTGCTGCTTTATTTTGGTCATGGCTTGACCAATAGATGGCGCCACTACTGCGACCATTTCATAACTGAACTTTGATTGGAGCAGACTTTTGGTCATAGCTTCAGTATGGTTCATCCGA
Source organism: Lordiphosa stackelbergi (assembly GCA_018904235.1). NCBI lineage: Eukaryota > Metazoa > Arthropoda > Insecta > Diptera > Drosophilidae > Lordiphosa > Lordiphosa stackelbergi. Next base: position 56,432 of record JAEIFU010000199.1, on the reverse strand, counting down.
TCTTAATCATTTGTTAAAATGAAAAAATAAGACTAATTACTAACTATTTCTATAAGGTACGAATCATCTACCTAAAAGTAATTGCGGATTTTTCATATAGTCGGCGTTTATAATTTTTTTAACTGCTTGTGACTCTGTAATTGCATTCTTTCTTTTTGTCAGTTATTAGCTGTCACTATTAGCTTGCTTTAGAAAAAAGTGCGCGTAATTTTGTTTACATTTGTTTGATTGGCGCCCTTTTTAATATGGAGTCCACAAAAGAGCATTTTCGTCATATTTTACTTTATTATTTCCGTAAAGGAAAAAGCGCAGAGAGAGTTGCTAAAAAGTTACGTGATGTGTATGGTGATAAAGCCTTAAAAGAAAGACAGTGTCAAAATTGGTTTCGCAAATTCCGTTCTGGAGATTTTTCACTTAAAGATGAGCCACGTTCAGGTCGGCCAAATGAAGTTGATGATGACCAAATCAAAGCATTAATCGAATTGGATCGTCATGTAACTGAGCGTGAGATAGGAGAGAAGTTAAATATACCAAAATCAACCGTTCATTATCACATACAAAGTCTTGGACTGGTGAAAAAGCTTGATATTTGGGTACCACATGAATTGAAAGAAATTCATTTAACAAACCGAATCAACGTTTGTGATATGCATCTTAAACGCAATGAATTCGATCCATTTTTAAAGCGAATCATAACTGGAGATGAAAAATGGATTGTTTACAATAACGTTAATCGAAAACGATCATGGTCCAAGCATGGTGAACCAGCTCAAACCACTTCAAAGGCTGATATCCACCAAAAGAAGGTTATGCTGTCTGTTTGGTGGGATTGGAAGGGTGTGGTATATTTTGAGCTGCTTCCAAGGAACCAAACGATTAATTCGGATGTTTACTGTCAACAACTGGACAAATTGAATGCAGCCATCAACGAGAAACGGCCAGAATTGATCAATCGTAAAGGTGTCATTTTCCATCATGACAACGCCAGACCACACACATCTTTGATGACCCGGCAAAAACTGGGACAGCTTGGCTGGGAAGTTTTGATGCATCCACCATATAGCCCTGACCTTGCACCATCAGACTACCATTTATTTCGATCTTTGCAGAACTCCTTAAATGGTAAAACTTTCGGCAATGATGAGGCTATAAAATCGCACTTGGTTCAGTTTTTTGCAGATAAAGGCCAGAAGTTCTATGAGCGTGGAATACAAAAATTGCCGGAAGATGGCAAAAAGGTTATCGAAATATATATTTGATTAAAGTTCATTCTAAGTTTGATTAAAAATGCATTTACTTTTTTTTGAAAAATCCGCAATTACTTTTTGGGCAACCCAATACTAAGACCTAATAGAAATTTTAAACTAAACGAATTTTCAAAGTGGAACAAGGGTCAATAGTACGAAAAATTTAGCAATTTCCAGATTTAGAGTTTCCTTACTAAGAGTTTTGATTTAAAATCTAGTTAGAACTGAAACTGTTCCAATTAGGAGATCCATCGTTTAAAAACAGGGCTACATCTCTCGCAAAAAAATTTCCCTAATTTAAGTTATGTGTTAATTTGATGTTAAACTGAAATTTTTTGATTGTGATAAATGTTTTATGATGCATTTTTAAATATAGTTCAAATTTAATTCAATTCTTCATAAATAAAATTAAAAATTTAAATATTTTTTGGCGCCAAACATAAGGTATAACTCTCCAGCCCTTAATGCGCTGGCTGCCATCCAGATGGAGCCACAATCGCCAAACGGCGCCACTGATGTGGTTGGTTTAGATTAACATGAAAGACTTTGGTTGTTTTTCCTAATAATTATTGAAACGCAAATTTCAATGTTTAAACTAATTAAATAATTTATTCATTTTATGCAACCTATCCAGAAAAATAATTTTGTTTACAGTTCCAAAATTAGTTTTGCTTGTCAAAATTGTTTGGGTGGTGAATTTAGCGAAATCTCCCGACAAAACACGAGAGATTTGAAACCAACCGAAAGAGATTTCTGTGACACCGAGAATTGGTTTGGGGTTGGAATTTGGTTGGAAGAGATTTCTGTGACACCTCGGATTTACTTTGTTATTTGTTAGTTTTATAAAACAAATGATATGTAGAAGATGTGAAATCGATCTTCATGACTATGTATAATTTTCATTAATTTAACCTCAAAAAAACAAAAAAATTAAATGATCCTGATGAAAGACCTATCAAACTATCAATTGCGGCCCGAATCCAAATCTTCGTTTAGCACTGAAGCAATAATGAATGAAGTTAATTCGAAAAAAAGGCAAAAAGTGGGCAGAGCGGAATAATTACATTCATGTATATACTTTTTCTGAACAATTTATCGTTTTAAGTTGTAGGGCTAGAGCAACAATTGGACAGACACAATAAAACATACAAAAAGAATTCAAATTAAAATAGAATAAATATTTGGCATTAACAATATTTTGGAGATATTAACAGATTTTGGCTTAAACGTTACGCTCAAATCTACTTGGCTTTGAACAGTATTTTTGTACCATTTCACATATAAATGCAAGCAGTTTAAATTTAATATATTTACAAGCGTTTATACGACAATCTCTAGTGATTTCTGAGGCACCCCCGATAGTACAATTGTTGATTTGATTTTTCAATGCGATGTAGAATTATGAAACCAAGAAACATCGGACTTTAAACCACATTTTTAAACATTCTGACCATAGTGCAAACGCCAACAAGATGTCAAAAATGTAACATCGATTCATCAGCGAAGAAATTTAACCAGAGCTTTATGTGCAGATTTTTGAAGAACATATTTTTTTCGCCTTTTCGTTGCATACTTAATTGGGTTGGAATTGTAAGTTATGGTGGAACTCAATTTAAATAATTGTACGCTAGAAGAAAGATTCTTTTGATTCTTTTAAAGTAGAAAGTGAGCGAACTAGAACTCTGAGCGGCGTTGTTTTCTGAGTGTGATCACTGAACAAATCACAGGAAAAGAAAAATCTGTTTGTAATCATAATTACCTAACAGTTTCGTTAGCGGAAAAAGTACCCAACATTAGATCAAAGACTCTAAATTTGGGGCTTAATAGCTTAATTTTGTAAGCATTCGATATTGTAAGGCCTTTCTGTTGTTTTTTAATTGGTAACTTTCAATGGGACATCATTTTCATGTTTTATTTATTTCTTTCATTTACCAACATTATAAAAACATTTGACCAAAATAAACCCGCTCCACCGATACCCAATTCTCATCCAACTTGACAAATAAGCTACGCTTAATTTTCTGGCAAGCGTTTATAAACCGAAACACGCAACACATTTGGACAGCGCTCGAGCACCTTAAGCAAAGCCATTAAAAGCGACGCGCCGCTTCTGATAAAAAATTCAAAACCAAAACCATACCAAAACCCCAAAAAAAATCCAAACTCCCAAAACCGAGAGCCATAAACTTTGAATTTTACGACGCTGTGTGGTCTCATTTGACATATTGTGGGCTTTACGATTCCAAAATTAATGACACCAAAGCAGGTAACGGGCGTCGGATTGGGGGCGCTTCAACTTTTGCGCTTGGCTGGTGCCAGACCGGTTCTGTTTCTGTTTCTGCGACAGCCTCATCAGTTAATAAGACACATACCCATTTTTATGGCATTAAACGACGACAAGTGAAACATAAAATATATATTTACTTTATTCCAAACGCAGGCAATTTGCATTGCAAATTGATCGAGTTTCGGTTTCTACAATTCATTGCGTCGCTGTTTTCGCCGTGGCAGCCCCAAATAAATCGCAATCAACTTAATTTACGATCTGAAACAACTTTACATTCCTCGAAGTTTGGATTAATTAATTTCAATTTAATTTGAAAGCCAAGTCAGGCGTGGAATTTATGATGCAAATGCATTTGTGGGCCTTGTAAATGTTTACCAGTTAGGCGAATTAGGTGTCGCCCTCGAAATGATTAGTTGAAAGAATAAACAAAATCACAATTTAATGTCTTAATTTATGTACCACACGAGCCAAACAAAATGCCAAAATCCCAAACAATTGAATTTTATTAAATGAACTGAAAGTATAAAGTCTGAAAATGCCAAATTTATGCAGAACAATAAACATAAAATATGGAATTAAGCAGAAAACGGAATTAAAATAAGCAATAAATTTCTAAGTAACATAAATTGTGTAATAATTTGAGGCCTTGGAGAAACGCCATTTCAACATTGACTGCTTTATTGATCGAGATTCATTTTTGTTTTGTCATTAATGATAAATCGGTTAAACTGCACTTGGAAATGTTTAATGGAAAACAATCGGGGGCAAGGTTAACACCCACTTATGCAAATTCCAAAGCAAAAACATTTCGCTAGAAACTAACCAATTCTGAGAAAATATCTTTAAGCTCGTAACTCGTAACTTATTGTGTTTGTTGTTGTTGTAAAATTTTTCCTGTTCTCAAAATACCTCAGAATTGGTTTCCTGACTTAAAACTGTCTCCTGATGCCTATGAAAATGAATATGTGAAAAAGCCTTAATGATTAGACACTTAATTATCGACCATTGTCCTAGCTACCCGCATTTCCATTCCCTATCCACACCACAGTACTGTCCATTTTAATCACCCGAACATATGCTGATTGAATCTTGATTTATGAACTTGAAACGCAATTTTAATCCCCAAAGAGTATGCAGAAATACTGTTTTATGCGAGTCTCTTACACTGACAGGGGGATAATTTGGGTCAAGCCAACAATATGCGTACAAGATGTATGATAAATCATTTTCCACATAAATTATCCTTCTTTCAGGTGCTTGAAAACTTTTGCCATCTATTGCCATTTTTATGGATGATTTCTCTTTTCAGTGGTCGCAGCAGTTGCGGCATATTCATAAATCAAGGCTTATTTCGCTAGCTCTCGTTTTTTTCTTTCCATATTATTTATATGTCGTGTGTGTTCGTTTTGATATTTCCACCCCGGCTCCTGGTGGGCTGCCTCTCGTTGGTTGGCTACAATTTGTTTAACAGACAGCCAGCACATCCTAGCGTTATCCTGTTGCCCTCGTTGTTGCTGTTATATTACAAATGACTGTGGAATATTTATAAGCATCATAAATTTAATTTATGTCGCCGCTGCGCCCGCCGCGTTTATTGTGCGCATAATAAACGCTCCTCCTCGGAATGCCTTGCCTTTCCTCCACATCCATTGAAGTAATTTATTATTTTTATACGTTACGTGTGTGTGAGTGTGTGTGTGTGTGTGTGTGTGTGTTGGTGGCACGCATTTTATACATTATATAAAATATAGTGCGAAAATTGCAGTAGCTATTATTTTTATTTATTACAGCTGCCTTTTTGTTGCTTTGCGCAAATGTGAAATTTGTGTGGTAAGTGATAAAAATGGTTCTTTTTGGGGCTTGAGCCAAAACTTTTGGGTTAATCAAATCCTAATATAATTTTGTTTGGCTAATCGGCTTAGTTCTGTGGAAACAGTTTTTGGAATAAAACAAAAAACTCACAATTTTAAGAGCAAGCAAGATTTCTAAAAAATTCCAGATTCTTATTTTCTCTATATAAACGGCTTTCTCAAGAAAAATTAGTTTTTAAATTTATTTTTAAGGGACATTTTGTAAGCAGATTTTTAAGTTGAATGATGATGAAATGCAAATTATTTCAATTGCTTTCAGAAGTAGCAAATCATTCCATTATTATATAGAAGCTAGTTAAACTTCTAATTAAAAGACATGAAACTGGGCAATGTGAATATTATTTATGAAGACTTTTTTATCTGCCCCGAAACAAATCAAGAATGCCATGCAATACCAGACAAACAAACCGTTTCCACCAAGAAAAAGTCAAATTTCAATTAAAATTTTCTCTGGTGGAGAAATCGCTATACGCTATGCCTTGATGCCTTGAACTGAAGTATTTAAATGATTGTAATATGTTTTACTTCTGGTAATAAAGCACTTTACTAATAAAGTTTTTAGCATAATTTTGGTGAGGCTGGCTTAACCCTTAAGGGATTTACTGTATACCTTCAGATAAAATTTTTTTGAATTTTTTTTATTTGCTTGAACGTTCTATTAGGGTCTTATAAACATCCTGTAAAACTTTCAAGCAGATCCGAAAGTATGTTTTAGAGAAATAAACAAAAACAATTTTTATTCCCGACTCTCTTATATGAAAATATTTTTCATCGACACTCCTATTTTTAGTAATTTCAAGTTTTTTTAGTCGATAAACTTCAAAAAAGTTCTAAAATGTTCAAATTACCCAAAAAAAAATTTTTTTTAAATTTTGCTTGGAAATTTTTTTCTACCATGTTAAGCACTTTGACCCAAATTTCTGGAGAACTGTTTAACCGATTTTCATTTGTGAAAGCTCACACTCAAATGCAAAAATGTTTAAAACGATCAAAATAATTTTAAATTCTCCGAAAACAAAAAGTTGTCAAAACTTTAAATGCATTATCTCAGAACCACTTTTTCCAAAATGGTTGCAAAAATTCAAAGGGGAGAGGGGGGTTTTTATATGGGGGGGGTGGGGGGTTTGAATATAGTTTTGTTTTTCGAACATAACTACGCCAAAAATCAATATTTTTCGTTCTGTAAATTTTGTAATAGTAAAAGATGCACTAAACTTTCCTCATCACTAGTTTTACAAAATAAAATTTTGTGCTTTCTTTATTTCATATTGAAATAAAAGTGATTTTTGACATTTCGATAATTTGTTGGGGTTGTGAGCCTCCCATCTAAAAGTTCAAAATTCGTGTTTTTAAGCCATTATTCTATATTAAATGAAAAAATGAACAATTTTTCTCATATTCTGAATTAAGAAATATCAATGAAGAGTGAAAATTGATTGACGGGATCAGGCTTGTTTTCTTTTATATACGAGCACTTTTTGCTTGTGGCTGTTCTTTTGTTTGCCTTTTTCAATGTTTTTTTTACTTCTTTGGGGGTTTTTCCTCAGTTTTTATTGCACGTCATTGCAATATTCTATTTGAAAGTCAAAACCGACTTTTTTCAAAGTGGCTCACAACCCCCATATCTCACTTTTTTTTGGTGACGTCACATAACCAAAAGAAATTGTTACAAAAAATCAATTTACAAAAGCAATGACCAAGATATCCCAAATGTCATTACGAAAAAAATTTTGTATAAATTCACAAGTCAAAAAGAAAAAACCTTTTTTAAAAAAGTCGGGGGCGATAGGTTGCTCGTCAAAAGTTAGGTAATAGAAGGGAGACACAGACATAAACAAAAAGTTTAAATTTTTTTTTTTTGGGCCAATATTCACAACCCCAGCGGCTAAACCCCCATTCTCCCTATCTGGGCCAATTTTCAAATTTTTTAAATTACTCGTACATTCTGGTGTGAACTAGGACAGTATTTATCGGACGAAAAAGCTAGAACCAATAGAGTGAGAAAAAAAAGTAGATTTTCGAAATTTTGACTTCGAAACCCCATAACTCCGCTATTAATTGACCGATCCAAAATATCCTAGTCCACACCAGAATTACATAATTTCATTACATTACCTCGTTTTCAGTTTACCTTCAGACAATCCATTCTCAAAATTTTTTTAGCAACCATGGGCCTATGTTTTAAATTTTTGGTTAACTTTGAACAGGAATACCACATCAACCGTAGCTACAACAACAAAAACAAAAATTACTAAATTTAATTTAACCGATTGCCTATCTGAAATGATAAAAAAAAACCGCTTATTAATATCACTAATAGTTTTTGTGTAATTTAATTTTTTGTTAGCCTTTAAAAAATTACACCTGAAGGTTTACAGTATCTTAATGCTCTTTGTTGTTCTAATTGGTAGTACAAAAATGCCAATAAACAGCGAACCAAGGCGGAATTGCGGAATTTTGCAGATTTTTATCTGAAACCATTAAAAAAACGAGAAAGGCCAAGCTAACTTCGTCTTTGCCGAAGTTTTTTATACCCTTGGAAATGTTTGACACCAGAGTTTAAGAACGCCAGCATAAAAACAAACAATTTTTCTAAATAAAACCACTTTCGACCGCAGTCCAGACAGCTATAAGATATAGTCACCGATTTGACCAACAAAATATTATTAATAAGCGGGAGGAAACACGAAAACAACAAATAAAAACACTTTTCGAACCGATAGTTCCCTATGACAGCTATAAGAATATATCCGATTTTAAAAAACTTCTAACAAAGCGTATAGTATTAATAATTGCTGAAGTGGAAGCCGTTAACATTAAAAACAAAAAAGTTTTTCTCACTAAGACCCACTTTTCTACCAATAGTTCCTATGGCAGCTATAAGATATAGTCATCCGATCCGGTCGGTTCCGACATTGTGCAAAAAAAAAGAAGACTCTGTGCAAAATTTCAGCTCGATAGCTTTAAAACTGAGAGACTAGTTCGCGTAGAAACAGACAGACGGACAGACGGATAGACGGACGGACAGACAACGACAACAGACGGACAGACAGACGGACAAAAGCTTAACCGACTCAGCTCGTCGTCCTGATCAAGAATATATATAGTTTATAGGGGTCGGAAAATGAATATTTCTATGCGTTGCAAACTTCTGGGCAAAATTAAAACACTTTTCAAGGGTATAAAAAGGTCAAATTGTTCTCGTGTTTGTCGAGCTGTGTACTAAGTAGACAGCATAATGCATATTTGCAACATATTTTAAAGCAGATTTTAATCCTAGGAGGTCAAAATAGAGTGCCCAAAATGAGTGCCCAAAAACAATTTGTTTAAAAATTTGCTTCCCAATAGTAATTTACTGCCTACTAGGATTAAAATCTGTTTTAAAATATGCATAGTTCCCTGTCTAGTAATAGAAGTCTGCTTAGACATCAAAAGGTTAATCACAAATCAGCAAATTAGAGGCGAGGAATAGGTAAGGTGCATTCACCAATTCCCTTGCCGAATACGGTCCGAAAAGATATCCTCCGAGGACTACCTACTATCTTTTTCATTTGTTGTTCAAGATCTTTGAAGCCCTGCCTAATTTTGGTATACCGTCAAAATAGGAAAGAACTGCTACTGAGCACTTTTGAGTGCTTATCGAGGATAAAACGAAGTACCTAGTATACACGCTCAAAAGCGTTTTTGGCATTATGTTGCGGTAGGAGAGTACAACTTTTTGGTTGTTAAGGATTTTGTCTACCTACGAAAAACTGTAACCAGTAAAAACAACATCAGTCTGGAAATCCGTGCTCTTCCGAACTCTTGAATAACGGATGTTCTGAGAGCACCGATACTGCTAGAGAAGGGACTTGGATGAAACCTGCAGCATGTGTAATATGCGCGAGAAGGAAAATGTGGAACATTTTATCGGTACTTGTCCTATTCTTAAAGAGGTGCGATAACAGCACTTCCATCGCATCACTATAACCGAGTTTGAGAAAATTGGTGCACCCTAGCATGATTTTTAGCAGAAGCCAAAAAATATCGGAGACAAATTGTAAATGAAGATTTTTAAGTTTTTGTTTTATTTTTATTTTTCTAAATTAGTCTGTATAGCCAACCTCAATGACGGAAGATCGTGACGAACGCGGAAGGTGGGTGGAGTAGTCAAATGAAAGGCGACTCTCAGACAAACACAAATTTATAATTGTTTATATAGAAAATACACATAGTATCAACTGACGGTTTTAAATAAACAGTTTCAGTATAACACTTACCGTTTTTATTACCCATTAAAAATGGGTAAAGGGGATAATGAAGTTGTGCAAATGTATGTAACAGGGGAGAAGGAAACATCTCCGACACTATAAAGTATATATTCTTGATCAGCATCAATATGAGACGTTTCGCCATGTCCGTCTGTCCGTCCGTCCGTCTGTCCGTCTGTCCGTCCGTCATCTGTCTGTATGAACGCGTCATTCTCAGAGATGGTAAAAGATAGAGATTTGGCATGTATGGGACAAATGCTTCTTTTATCTGTACGCAGATCAAGTTTGTTTCAAATTTGCGTACGCCCCCTCCCGCCCCCGCCAATTTGGAAAACGTTATATCTCACAGTTTTGAAGATAGACGATTCGTACTTTCGAGAGATAAGTAATTAGCAAAACAAATCGAGTTGCCCGAACAATGGTAAAATGGATGAACGGTTCCAAGTTAGCCAGAGCAAAAAAAGCGAACCAAGCCCCCGCCACCACCCCACCCACCTAAAAAAATGTTGCATACTTTCGGATGCTCACCCTAAAGACGCAGGAGCACTATTAAACATGTTTTTTCATGACTAACGGGTTTATCGGGAAGTCGGTTAGAGCCGACTTTAACTTACGCTCTCGTTGTCAATTGTACAGGAGTATATTGAAGTCTGGGCTACTCGACTGCAACGGTCTTACCATTATTATAGTAAGCCAGCAAAAATATGCAATAACTTTGTTGATATTTTATTTTTACTCCATAAAAAAAACTACTACTACTACTACTTCCTTTTTGATTGTAGATATTTTTTGATGAATAAAGAAGATAAAAGTTTTGAAAAATATTCATTTGTTTTTTCATTTTATGACCAAAACATCCATGTACCAAAACAAAAGCGCTGCCCTAATACCAAATTTCCGAGCGGTTCTCAGAGAAAATTAGGTTTGTGCAAAAGTGTGTAACAGGGAGAAGGAATCATTTCTTAATCAGCATCGATATAGACCTGTCCGTCTATCCGTCTGTATGAAAACACAAATCTCAGTGATGGTAGAGGATTGACATATGGGACTTATAACTTCCTAAACTTGCCTGGGCACATTAGGTTTATTTTTCAAAGACAGCAGAGATAAGCATACAAAAACTGCCCCCACTCCGATCAGCACCAAAATTTTATTATGTTGTTGCCATCAATGAGAAACTTGCTCTCCTAAAATTTTAGTCTTCTAATCGCTATTGGAGTGGAGTTATGAGGCGGAAAGATAAATAAAAAAAAAACTCGTTTGTCTTCGTCCACTTAGCGATTTGAATGGGTTTATGCCATGTTATAAGTGTCAATCCATAGAATTCAGAAAGTTATTTTTGCATTTATTACAGTATAGGCACAAAAAATATTATTAAAATTTTCAAATATGTAATCAAGGCTGCAAACCTCTAAAATTTTGCAGAAGGTTCGGTCCGGGGGTTCGAACCCGTTGGTAAGTCTAAGGTTCGGTTCGCGGACCGGTTCTCGGAAACCCTGAACCCAAGGTTTTGGTTCGAACCTCGGTTCGCTTGAATATATAAAAGCATAGTTTCGATTTAAAAATACTTATTTCTTTAAGTAATATTCTATACTTTAATAATGTAATTTTAGTTGTCAAATTCAGTCGCTGACATTTACAACATTTGAGAACTGCTTAGTTTAAGCTAAAAAGCATTATATCTTCTAGGAGCTGTTCATCTATACTAGCTCTCAGATCATTAAGATCAAATTTAAGTGTTGAAAAGGCCCGTTCAACTAATACCTGAGTTGCTGTAACAGCAAGTAAAGTCAGAACAATATTTTTAAATTCCTGGCTATTTTCACATTTCCAAAATTTGAAAACGTTTGTCGATGTCGAAACATTGACGATGTTGTTCTATTGGACAAACTTCGAAGGCATCTATAACATCATTTACATATTTTGTTTTTAATATTTATTCTCTTCTTCGCAGTCCAACGTTGAGTCATTTAAAGTTGCATTTTGAAAACTCTTAATAGGAATTTGTTTTTGGAGCTTCAGCATGTCTGTAATATTAAATGGTGGAAGCCCTACTAAAGTCAAACTTAACTTCCTTCAAAAAATCGTTAACTAAATTTAGAGTGTGTGCAGCACACCAAACTGTAATTATAGAATTCTCCAGGTATTCTATTGAGGTTATTTGGAGAAACCTTCATCAGCATTACATACATCATAGTTGCATTTTATGAATTTTCTAATCACATTCGAGTCTTAAAACGGTCATAAATGCGCCCGTTTTCTGATCATAAATTATACTTTTGTCGGGAGAAAATGGTACCCTAGCCCCGACTCTTTATGAGGAGTGGTTTAAACCCCGTTTTTTCTATCAGTTTCGATTCATTTTCGAGTCATTCTGGAGTTTTTTCGAGTCGTTTTTTAATGAGTCACTAATTGAACAAATGCATGAGTCATTTCCGAGTCTTTCTTTAATCGCACATGAAACTAATCTCTTTTTAATCATCAAAAGAGCTCGAATAAGACTCGTCAAGGGGATTCTTGTTAAAATGATCTTCCAAGTGCTGGGTGGGCCTTTTCTGCTCTACAGTTGTCATTTAAAAGTTCTCCTGCTCGAATTTGCTGCTCGATTTCGCCCGCTCCATATTCGCCCCTTTAATGACGGTGATAGTATAAATCTTACCTAGAGAAAAGTCGAAGGATTAGAGAACGTCTTAAATTTTTCAAGTCAGATTCCTTATTTTCTATATTTTCCTGTATGCGTTGGAAAAACTACATAATTTGGTGAACCGAACCTAATTTTTCGAAAAAGTGGTCCGGTTCGGGTTCAGGTTCGAGGAGACAAAAATATTAGGGGTTCGGTTCATGGTCCGGTTCGATGGACCCAAAAAACCCGAACCGAACCGGTTCTAAGGGGTTCGGTTCAGGACCGGTTTGCAGCCTTGATTGAAGAATGTGAATTAAATTTGAACTATAATTTAAAAATGGGTATAAAACATTTATCACAATCAAAAAATTTCAGTTTAACATCAAATTAACATAACTTAACTTAGGGGAAATTTTTTTGCAGAGAGATGCAGCCCTGTTTTAGCGATGGAACTTTAATTGGAACAGTTTCTATTCTAACTAGATTTTCAAATAAGAAAAGGAAATCTCTTGAAGTTCTGGGACACCGACGGATTTTTCGAGCGATTTGCAAACCAACCGAGGACAAAATCTCTAGAGATTTCTGTGACACCCCGATTGTAAGCTTATCTGATACATAGCAGCTATCTGGAAGAAGAGAAATCGGTCCTTAGTTTAAAAAGAGCGCTCTGCAACAAATATGCTGTCTAAATGTTTTAAACTGATTTCTATGTATTTGGATGTTCTGAAACTAAATAATAAAGTTGCAGAACGTTAGACTGATTTTGCAAGACCCAAACTTTTATTATAAAAATATGTTTTTTTGCGCTCACTTGAAGTCATAAATGAATTGATACAATTTTAATTTGATAACTGAATTTAAATAAAGGCAATAACTTACTTTTAGTGTTGGGTTGCTCATGAGTGAGTGAACTAAATTGAGCTGTTCACTAAACTAAACAAGTAAAATATGTTCTTCTTCAATTGTTCATTTTTGTTCAGCGAGTCTTTTTCAATACTTCTTGCTGTGTGAGTTGTTCAATCTCTCTTAACCTGCGAGCAGTTCTATCTATTTTTGACTGTTAGCTGCTCCGTGTGTCCTTATGCATTTCAAGCTTTAGGTTGCCTAATGAGTTCAAAAGTACGTTTTCTTCATTCCCACCTCAACTACTTTCCAGAAAATTTAGGAGGTGTGAGTGAAACGCAAGGTGAACGATTTCACCAAGATATTAAGGAGATGGAAAAACGATACCAGGGAAGATGGGGCGTCTAAATGATGGCAGACTACTGTTGGACGCTATAGAGATGCTTCCTCAAGGGAAAATGAATCAAAAAGAGTCTTACTAGGAAAAAGAAACGTGCATTTTAGATCAAAACAAAAGATTATTTACGCAATTACTAGTAGAACAGCGCTTCGCTCCATACTAAATGAAATTAATGTTGAATTTGTCTATCATAAAATGTTCCGTTCTACAGAATGTCACAAAATGAAATGAAATGGGCGTTCAAACACACACTTTTGGCCCAAATTTAAGATTTTTTTTTTAAATTTTTCATTTTTGAGGAACCAATTTATGGAAAAGAAAACGTGACGTTCTATGAGAAAATGAAAGTCATTTTCGGATTCGGCACACACAAATACATATGAACTATGCGAAAAACGAAACAGCTCTCTTTTTTAGCAGACTTGTTTAATATAGGTAAAAAAAAACTTAAGGTACACCTTTTTCAAAAAGCTATATGAAACCGACTTTATTCAAAGTATTTATTTATAATGAAGACCTAGAGCCAGCGCAGTATTGATGGTTTGATAATGAAAAATCTTTTTTAATTGGAATATGAACTATTTATATCTATTTATACTTATATCGCTGGTTGTTTCATTGTAAGAGTGTTGTTTTTGGTCAAAAATTCGCGCACAAGCTACGATTTCACTTTTTGGATTATTCAAAAATCAAAAATGAGACAAAACACGTGCAAGAAAATAAATTGATGGCAATAATTCAGTAAACATTCAAAATACTGTAAATATCGGTTATATGACGAACCGCATGTATGCAAATACCGGCTATATGCAAAAGTTTAATATTTTAGAGCATTATGCACAGCTTTGATATAAGAATTAAATTGCTTGTATGCAAATCGCTTATAAGCAAATATCGCTTATATGCCATGCAGGCGAAGTGTTGTTACCAATCCTCACAAGAAAAGGAATAGAAATAGCACACATGTTCACTTGAAGACAGCACATATTGTAGATTAGCCAAATCCGCTATCTACACGGAATTTTTGATATGCCAGTTTTGCTCGCTAAGGCACAGGAGCTCGCCTTAAAGCTAAATGAAGACTTTCAGGCCTGTTCCCGTTTTCAATTTCGATCAAATCATGCGGAATCGGAGTTGTTAAATGTTCTGTGTTATTAGTCTTTTAACTGCAAAATCCCAATTACCTTCAATCGATCCTCTAGATTGCAAAAAAAAATCGACCAAATTTTTTAATCACTTCTTAGAAATCACAACTCATGCCAATTCCGATTAATCGGATTCGGAAACGGGTAACAGGCCTGCATGCCTTAGATTGGAGCGGTCGTCAGAGTTGCTGCAAACTAAATTCTAATAACTTCGCAAAGATTCATAGCGAATCCAGTAAAAATAATACAGCAATTGAGCCGCTTTTAACTCAAATTATTGGCCGATGCGTCTAGATTGTACTTCAAGGCACTACCATACGGAAGCAAGCTTGAAAGTTTAAAAGGATTCAAAACCCAGAAGCAATACTGACGTTTCAGTCCAATGAATGTCATAAAAGTGCGAAGTTTCAAGGTTCAATCTAAATAGATGCCGAATACATTCTATGCGACAGTGATCTTGCCTGATTTGGAATTACTTCGTATGAGAATATTGAATATAAAATTTATTTGAGGATAATTATTTTGCTCAATCTGAATAAATAATCTGGCCCTACTAAATTTGGATTCACTACCTCGACATTTTTTTATATTATAATAATATAACACCTTTTGACGACATTGCAAATCAGATCTTGGAAATGCTGAAAGAATGCAACTACCAAACAAAATTAAAAGATTTTAAAAAATCAATTTCTGTAAGATAATCTCATATTGAAAAGACTGAAACAAAATTTTAGTAGTAAAACCCATTTGTGACATTCGAATCGTAAAGTGATTTAAGTTATCCTTGTCTAATAGCTAAATTACACATAAGTATTAGCTATTTGTCGTTAAAATAAATTGAACATAATTCACTAAATTGTTTATATGCAAATTTTTGCTTATAACCGATAGATTGCTTATATGAAAATGATTTGCATATAACCGATAACCGCTTGAAAGAAAATATCGCTTATATGCAAAAATCTTGCTGCATTATAACTTTTGCATATAAGCGATATTCACTGTAGCCGCAAAAAATAAGAAATATGACTACCAACGTAACGCCACCGAGTATCGAATATACGTTGCCCGCGTAAATTCAAAATTCGCGATACTATTTGAGCAAACCTCGTATTCAAGGTGTCAAGTTGTGCGTGGTCGGCTCGTTCTTAAAATTTTTTTCCAAATTTGTACTACGTCTAAGCATTATCTGTGTAATATTTGATACCGATATCTCCATATTTAGAGTTTGTGCCACATTCTGACCCCAACGCTTTGGCCAAATTAAAGCATTTTTATAATTTTAATGAAGAATTTTATGGGCTAAGCTTCAAGCATTTTGTAAGACTACTTATTAAACCATTGAAAGGTAATAAATAGATCATCTTAATAGAACTTTACTTCTTTTAGCTCATATGAGAAACTCTGAATAAGTGTCTAAAGGCACTCTTGGGTGTGGGGTTAAAGCGATTTATTTGATGCGTGTCTAGAGAAGCTTTGAAATGTTATAGGGTTAAGTGCTTACTTTTCTTCAAAGAAAGGACTGATTTAAAAAATGGATATGGTGTAAAATTAAAATAGCTTTTTAAGACTTAATCCAAATTGGTTTTGGACTGTTTCGAACTAAAAACCATTTCTAAAAGATCTTCAATTATTCCCAAGTATAATATTCCGAATAGATCTAAGAGCAAGTATTTGAAGTTTCGATTTTCTGAAAAAAGATGTGAATAGTTTGTATAGAAATATTGGATCCTAGGATTAGTTTAAAGGTATTATTAGGTATGTAAGGATATGATATGTATGTATCTTTGTTTTACAATAATAACTGTTACACTCAAGGATCTTTAAGAGATGGGTACTGTACACACAAAATGTATTGTGCTAAGTGCGCTGTAAAGTATGCTATGCTTCTTAATTGATCTAATTGAGAATAACATTTAGTTTTTATTTGGCTCAACACAGGAATAAGTTGTATGCACATAAATGATCCGACAATTGGAATAAATATACAGTGTGAAATTTTGTATGACGCTGCCATAAGAGACTGTGTATGTCTACGTTCTGAAAGAAAATGTTGCATACTTTAAGGCATTAGTCTTGATAAATTTGGTTTGAATAATCGCATTATGAGTAGAGTTGGAATGAATCGTTTAACATTTTAACCTTTGTAAACTTATGATGTCAATTAGAAGCTTCTTATTTGTTTAACTTATCGGTCAGTTCAAAATGTTTCATCCATGGTTACGCTGGCAAAAATGATCTATAGTTTGGACCGAAACTATTAGTGTCAGAGTATAAAGTTAGAATCCTAAGTAAATATTTTCTTAAACAACATTATAGAATATGAATAACAATTTTTATTCACCCGCCTAAACCAAACCCCATAACCATATTTATTTCAATTGAAATATCAATAGATTTATGCTAATTACACTCGAGAGTGATTATTTTAGCTGCAAACCGTTTTCAAGTGCCGACGCAAAATCCGAGTGCTCAACCCCATATCCAAATGCGTTACTACAATAACAGATGCCCCATGGCATCATAATAATGTTAAATGCTTTATAATAACCATAAATGTTTGAAATGAATGTATGTGCCAAATGGCTTTTCCACATAGCCAACCCACCAAGCGACCAGTTCGAGTCCCAGACTGGACAGCCGCCAGCTGGGCAGCTCGACAGCCAGCGCAGCGAGAGGTCCCCGCAAGAGCCATGGAAATTGTTTATGAACATTTCGTGTGTGTATGTTTGAATTTAACTGATTTTTAATGTGCCAACGCGTGCGAGAGCTCCAGTCGGGTGGGCGGCCATACACACAGACAGCGAGGCCCGAGCGGCCGGAGAGAGATAAATAATCGCATGGGGCATAGCATTTGGTATTAGCCAATTTGTGGCAGTTTATTGGTAGAAACGTTGGCATGATTGGGGGCTACTGTTTAATAAACTCATTGATTTATGACTAATTAAATTAGTGGCTAAATTCATTTGGGCCGCACATGCGCAATCCACGGCCCCAATGGGTCAATGCTAGAGCCAGTGAGTGAGTGAGTGAGTGGACGCCGTGATTAATGATCAGCCCAATTGGGCTGGCCATGAAAATTGAGAACCTGCAACGCCTCGCCTGTCAGTTGTGGATCACGATTGGGGAAGCTGCCCATCAACTCATCATCCAGCGACTTCTCGCCCGAGGTTCCCCATGGTAAGTCGTGCAAAATGGTCTTTGACTTTCCGTTGCTGTGGGGTGTTACCCATGGCTTATCCCAAATTGTAATCAACTTAATAACAGGCTACTCTTAATGCTGATTATGGGTTTTGTGTGTTTGTGTTTGTGTGCAATGCAGGGAGTGAATGTTGTAGGCCCACTTACGCATTGTAATTATGTGCAGTGCAGTGAAGGTTCATAAATGTGTTGGCTAACGGGCAACATGGCTCATAACTTTCGTTTTACTAGCCTTGTAAGGTTCGATGTACTAAAGATATGGTAAAATGATTGGGCTTAATGTACACCATCAGGTTTTATGCATTACGCCAAACAATAATTATGGGGCACCGTTAGTAGCCGAGGATGAAACAAGTTTCGCAAAATTTAAATATTTGCAATTTCCATTTTAAATATTGAAATTAAAGTGCAATTACTTAAAATTCTATAGTATTCGTTTTCTCCATTTTCATTCAATGCACCTCCACTATTTATTATGCAATATTTCGCTTTTCCTTTTGTTACTTGCTTCTTCTTTTTGTTTATCATGCAATCAAACATAATTTCAATATGATTGATATGTTTTACTCAAAACCCTTTCAAAAAACAGATACACAAACGTTGGCCATAGCATAATAAATCATTGAAACCAAAACGTGAACACGCGGCACACATTAGTCAAAGGGGCCAAAGCAGCAAGTCGTTATTATGATTTTCTGCTTGTTGTTGTTATTGTTGCTGGCCAAAACGCATAAACATTTTACAGCGCAAACAATTAACTAAAAATAACATAAAAGAGTAGGCAGCGACCCGTACACACACACACACAACAGACACACAGAAAAATGATTAATGAAACGTCACAGTAACATTTCGGGAAAGTTACATAAATTAACACATGTCTTTACGCTAATGGGTCAAGTCAGAGAGTCCAAGTCCAACGACGTCTAGTCAACTGGCCGGAGGCACCAGAAACTGTACACAAAAATAAAACAATAATTTAATATAATTAATGTGCCTGTTGATTATTGTTTTCAGCTGCCACAAAGCCATTAGAGATCAAATGGATAAATGTGAAGAAATATATTTCTAAGCAACTGAGTTAAAACAAAAAGTTCGAAGAATATTATGAAATAAATAATGCAAAAGTCAGTTCAAAATAGTGCTTTTATTTACACACTATTTACACGGGTTTCTATATACACACAGTATACTATTTACATTATTAATACGTGTTGTCTTCTGTCCTTGTTCGTCTCGGTTTCTTTAATCCAAAGTCAGGCGCGTCCCTATCTAAGGCGCATACAACAGCGCTCTGCGTCAGCGACGTCGACACACCGACAGTATACCAGGTTATACTGCTCTCTTTTGCAACAAAAAATAAGTGCCAAATAAACGCTCACGCACAACGCCAAAATAAGAAGATGTGCTTTGCCGGCTCCTGCTCTACTATCACGTCTTTCTGTCTCGGCGTCCATTTAATACTGCAGACTTCTTAATTATTGTCTATCAGCTTGACCTTCTTTTTTGTCTCAGGATACCTTAACGCTACAATACTTATCGATATATATATGAACATTTGGCGGCTATTTTCAAATAATTCCACAGCCTACACTAGAAATTGTTGTACATGGAAAGCACACAGAAAAAAAAGATCAAATATCAGCCCTATCTTTAATAATATTGAAAGAATATCAAAAAAAGAACCAATCATATCGATGTGATACTATTTCTACCTAAACTTATGGACGCTGTAATATCACCTTGATTTTATTTTCAGATGAAGGCCAATTTGATACTCAAAATACCCGTATGATACTAAATATCGTGATCTTTTTTTTTCTGTGCATGATTATTTAAACACATATACAGGGGTGTCCTAGAAATCTCTAGAGATTTTCGTATAAACTGCATTCACTTCGAACTAAACTTGGACTACTTTCTTTGCGAAGTGCCAAGAATCAGACCGCCTACTAGATTATGTGAAAGGAAAACCGTACGTAGCAGGGCATATTTGTGCCCCTTAACATATAAATTCAAACAGCTTTAATATGAAATGCTAACGTTTATACGAAAACCTCTAGAGATTTCTCTGACACACCCGATAGGCTGATCCTTTTAAAAACTTTTAAACCAGACTAAAAACGAGTTTAAGTTTTACGTCCGCTTTTGTATCTTTATCTCGCTTAACAGTCTCATTCTGAAAAATGGAGGGAAGCTAACTTCGGCTCGACCGAAGTTTATATACCCTTGGAGCATGATAATATATGCCTGCCTGTTTGTTATATGACAGCTATACGATATTTTCATCCGATTTTGATCAAAATCTCCAACATTGCGTGGAAACATATAATATTCATAGCTGGAGAGTATAAAGACGCTACCATTAAAAACAAAAAAGTTTTTCTCAATAAAACCACTTTTTTCAAAGATCGTTTCTATGGCAGCTATATGCTATAGTCATCCGATTTGAATCAAACTTGGCAGAGTCGTGTATTAGCACATAATATTGATCAGTAACAGTAACAAGTTTGGGAGCGATATCATTGAAAACAAAAAGTTTTTTTACTAAGACTTTCTTTCAAAACTATATATTGTATGGCAGCTATACTATATAGTTCTCCGAATTTCATAAATCTTGGTAGAGTTATGTGAAAGCACAGAAAACTTATAAATAAGAGGTTTGGGGGCGATTGCATTGAAAACAGAAAAGTTTTTTTCACTAAAACTACTTTTTCGACCGATCGTTCCTATGGCAGCTATATGCTATAGTCATCCGATCCGGCCGGTTCCGACAAATGTGCGGCGTATTTGTACCAAAAGACTTCGTGCAAAGTTTAGTTAAGATAGCTATAAAACTGACGGAGGATATAGCATTGAAACAGACGGACAGACGGACATGGCTATTATATGGTTGGAGATGCTTCCTTCTGTGCGTTACAAACATCCAGACAATTTTAATATACCCTCTCCAAGGGTATAAAAATCTCTTCTGACACTCAGTGATGCATTGCTTCGGCAAGCATTCGGTGAAAATTGCCGAGTGACCTCGGCCCTCAATGGCTATTGCTGGCCGGACCTGATTTAGATTAGGGCGATCTTGCATGGCAAAACAGCGCAATTATTAATAATCCAGCAATCTAATCCCAGAATCGCTCGGGTCCTACATATTTTTGTTTTTTGAGGGGCCAGTCATAAAATTTTCATTTCTGTGCTCACCGATTCACACAAACATACCAAACAAACCACCGGTGGCTATTGGCTATCCATCCCTTGTTTAGAAGCCTTGAAAGAACAAACAAATATTCTCCTATTTTTACATATTTCTAACTTTCTGAATTTGTGTATGATTTAATTTCTTTCTACTTGTTCTACCACCGATAGCAAAGCCATTTATGAAAAGTAACAATGTTCAAAACAATATTACATCAGTTAACTTCTCTAACTTCTCTAGAATTTCAGAGGTACGCAGCCTTGCTTAACACCACACAAAATCGTCGCTTATGGGCGCAGCTTGTTCCAATGATTCAAGCAGAGTCCTAAAGAATTGAGACATTTTTGGCTTCAATTCGATATTTTTAGAAACACATTTTTTTATTTGTTATGCACGATAAGTTTTGGCTTAATGAATAGTAATTAATAATAAACAACAGGTTACTGGGTCACAAGGATTTTCAATTTTCAGTCTTCAATCAATATTTTTTAATACGGTACGCTGTGCCTGGGTAGTTTGTGGCACTCAGCACGGCTAATGGGCTTCATAGCATGACGACGCTGACAATTGGCAGTGGCCAGCTGGCAGGAGTTGTTGAATTTATAGCAGTGGTGACCATCGGTGGCATAAACAGGACTGCCGCCTTGAGAGCAGCGGGCGGTTTCACGGCATTGACGATGCGGCGCAACAATTGGAAGTGGAGCAGTCACAGGACGAAGAGGAACAGCCACAGGACGAGCTTGGATGCGCACAGGTTGAGCAGCAACTGGTTGAGGACGCGCTTGAACTGGTAAGTGCGCAGGGCGTACTGGAGCAGGCACAGATCGAGACAGGGCCACACCACCTGTGGAACTGCCAGACACTACACCAACTCCAGGTGAGATTGCATGACCGACAGTTGGCACATAAGACGCTCCTTGGGTATAATGTGCATTTACTGTACCCAGGACCAGACAACTGAACAAAACAATGAAATTAGTGGCCATTTTGTGGGTTGACTCTTCCTTGAATGCTTGGTTGTTGCTTGGGTAACAACTGATGCTTTATCCAGGGAATTTTTACACTTATATAGCTCATGCGATTCTTTAAGAATGTTGTTTCTAATTACAAAATTATATAATTTAAGTGATTAAGAGATGAGCACTCAAATGGAGCTTGACCTCCCGTGAACTGATCCAATTCGGGTTGACAGCAGGTGCTTGCACTCTAAACTCGAAATAATGTCCAATGTAAATTTAAAAACTTTAGAGAGTGCACGTGAAGCCTGAACTTTGACTTTGGTCTTTTTTTTGGGGGTTTTAATTTACAAAAGTGGGATTTGTGCCCATCATGAATCAACAATTCTCACACTAAACAGTCTTAACACTAATGAAATACATGAATATATTTTGTCAGACTTTTATTATTTCCTACATACAGGGTGGTCCATTTAAAAATTGGTATTAAATTTTGTTATAAAAAAACGGTCCATTTTTTTCATTTTGGGCAAAAAAAAGTCGGTTATCATCACACGGTACTTTGCTTCATTGACTGAAACGTTGCGACTTCCATTATTTAAAAAAAAAGAAAACGTTCCAATGAATCAGCCGGCCCACAAACTGAGTCTTGATTGTTGTGCTGCTCTATAGATAAATAAAAACAACATCCGCAAAAGTAATAACAGGCCGAAGTAAATAATCTCAATCTTTAAATAGTAAAAGATTTAAACAATATAAAACACTTTCTTCGCCCGCTGTCATTGTGTTAAACTGTGTATTCCAATAACTGATCCAAAAATTAAGCTTTTAGTTAAAAGGGACAAACTCCACGAGATTACGATAGTTTAGCAAACGCCATTGACCGTTTGTTGAGTTCAGAGGGCAAACACCTACTTACACTGCTCCAGAACTGCTTCAGTTGACGTGAGGTCAAGTCCCCAGCTCCAGCTTACTTATGATTAATGAGTTTGGTTTAGGTGTGACACAATTAAACTAATTAAATTAAATGTTTTAATAATTAGAAATGCAATTCTTAAAGCTTCATTGGAGGTATAAAAGTCTGAAGTTTGC
This sequence comes from Lordiphosa stackelbergi, assembly GCA_018904235.1. Lineage (NCBI taxonomy): Eukaryota > Metazoa > Arthropoda > Insecta > Diptera > Drosophilidae > Lordiphosa > Lordiphosa stackelbergi. Next base: position 33,321 of record JAEIFU010000199.1, on the reverse strand, counting down.
TTGAATAAAGCATCAGTTGTCACTCAAGCAACCATCAAGCATTCAAGCCAATCAACCAACAAAATGGCCACTCATTTTATTGTTCTGTTCAGTTGTCTGATCTTGAGTACAGCATATGGACACTATACCCAAGGATCGTCCCATGTACCAACAGCTGGTCATCCCATTTCTACTGGAAATGGTGTAGTGTCTGGCACTTCCCCAGGGGGTGTTGCACCTTCTCGTTCTGTGCCTGCTCCAGTGCGCCTTGTGCACTCACCAGTTTATCAGGTGCCTGCTTCAGTGCGTCCTCAACCAGTTGCTGCTCATCCTGTGCGCATTATAGCTCGTCCTGTGGCTGTTCCCGCTCGTCCTGTCACTGCTCCACTTCCAATTGTTGCGCCGCATCGTCAATGCCGTGAAACCGCCCGCTGCTCTCAAGGCGGCAGTCCTGTTTATGCCACCGATGGTCACCACTGCTATAAATTCAACAACTCCTGCCAGCTGGCCACTGCCAATTGTCAGCGTCGTCATGCTATGAAGCCCATAAGCCGTGCTGAGTGCCACAATCTACCCAGGCGCAGCGTCCCTTACTAAAAATAGGTTGATCGAACCACAGAATTTGGAAACTCAATGTGACCCTCCAACCGTTTTAGCTAATAACATTCATTTAATACATAAGCATAGAGAAAATATTTTAATTTCCGTTTGTAAAATAAACAAAATTTTAAGCTTTAAAAAAAATAATTTCAAAACATTTTTGATGTGCAGATATTTAACATTCAGAAGTTGCGAGGTAGAATAAGCTTCGTTGTTACAACAATCAATATTAGCACCAAACAAAATAAACTCAACGCAATGTATCGAAACACTTAACGGTAAAAACTATCCGACATTGATGAGCTTCCAACGGTAATCATGGAATAGTTAAAAGAATTTCTTGCATAACCTGCGCCTGACCAATTTCAAGGGTGAAGGCTATAATGCCATGACATACATTACGTATTAATTCCTCAAACAAATTTTATTAGTTAATATTTTTAATTGTTACATGAGAGAACTACTATCACAGCAGTAGTAAGTTACTCTAAGATCCATGACACTAGGACATTAAGTCCAGTATATTGAAGGGTTGGTACTGATTCCAGCAAATTTTCGAGTGCTGTTTTTTAGCCATGAGCTAAATTGAACTTGAAGTTAAAAAAGGATTTTGACCCTTACCAGTTTGAAAATAGAATTTATTTCGTTTTCGATAAACATGTTAATTTGTGGGAAATATTTTGATCGTTGTATTTAAACTACTAAGCCGATATGAAAACAATAACACAGGCCAACAGCTATTTCGGTTCTGCCTTCTCGATGCCAAATTCTCATCCAGTTTAGCGAACTGATTCCAAAACTGGTTTTGGTTTTAATTCTATCAAATCTGAAGCTCATGCTTACCAAGCGATATAGAAGAATTAGCAGTCCAACATTTTTGGATTTTACAAAATCTCATGGAGGTTTACAAAGGCAAAATCTGTATTTATATTAATGCAGCCTAAATCATGGAAGCAGCATCAGCAAACCCAAAAACGTCTAAATTATTCTTTGAAGATTAATTTTCATCAAAATAATGCAAATTTTGGGAACTTTGGGAGTCGGAGACTCCGGGTTTTTGGAAAGTCCAAACTGAACCTGAACCGGAGCAGAAACATTTTTCTTCCCGAACCCGAACCTGAACCGGAGCAAAAAAAAGTAGAGAAGGGTTCGGTTTAAAACACATGTTATTTTAAATTTTGTTCTACATGCTATAAATGTCAAGACTGTCATTTCCCAATATTTGTAAGCCGTTAAATAAGAACAGCTTACAAAGAAATATTTTGATTCATTGTATAATATTCAGCAGGAACAATGATAAATAAAATAATTAATAATTCTTTACCATGTTTATCTTCTGATGAAAATGAAAAGCAATCTCTTTGCTTTAAAGTCTTGGAAAAACTATAATTGTAAAGAACTTAACAAGAACTTAGCTGTGCTGCAAAGCCTGCTTTTAATAAAACCGGGAGGTTCTTTCAACAGTTGTACAGTCAACCATCCTTCTTGGTGGTGTGTGTGTGTCTTGTTTTAAAAGTTATGAAGAAACATAAATATATAGGCCAGTTCCCGTTATCGATTTTGATCACATCACGCAGAATCGGCATTGTTAAATGTACTCGCTTCCCGAAACCGACAGTGTTATTCGGCTTTTTACTTAAAACTCCCACTTACCATCATTCGATCCTCTTGATGGCAAAAACATTCTGTCGAATTATTTAATAGTTTCTTAGAAATCACAACACTTATCAATTCCGATCAATCGGAACAGGCCCGATATAGACTGAACGGTTGCGCATTCGACGCCAGCTGATCGCTGTCACTTATGCTCCCTGAGTGCATTTCGGAATATGCCTGTCTCGCTATAAACACTGTGATTTTCTAGGCGAACAATATGAATCTCATTGCGGACTATCGGTTATAACTCTAATACTCATTGCTCCATGATTTATTGTCCTGGAGCCTGCTAAAACATCCGATGATCCAAGCTCAAATATGATATTATCAAGCCTCTAAACTTCCACATATGAATAAAATGTTTAAGGGCCGATTTCTCATCTTATGTTTCTCGTAGAGCCGTATGTCACATAAACTCACAACTCTGCTCCGTGAACCCGAACCCAAAAAGTTTCGCGGGTCCGAACCCCGAGTGAACCCCCTGCCGATTTTTAGAAGATTTGCAACCCTGCTTAATCATCGTGTAGGCCATTGTGGTGGTTGGATTTTAATATCAACTACTTAAGCATGTAGCCTAAAGGCTCTTTTATTTTCACAAATTTTGTTGCATTTAAATCATGGACAAAGTTACAGCCGGCTAGTCCCGAAAAAATGAATACAAATTGATGGCAGGCCAACTGGATTGTTACACAAAATGAGTATGGGAAATATTAAAAGACTACGTGATCTAACATAGAAACATAGACCTTAGATAAATTGTCAAGCAAATGTACAATAAAATAGATTCAAACAATTTCCCCCAAATTCATAATTGCTTAATATCAAACTGGTTCGCGAGAATGAAATTAAAATTTTATGAATAGGGCTACGAATGGGCCAAATTAGTTCCGCACTCGTTAGGAGCATTTCTTTAAGTGAATTGTGCTTTATTTACTAATTTTTAAAAATTTTACAAAAGCCAGATAATTTTATGGTTTAAAAAATCATTATTTTTATTAACTGCAGTTTATGGACTTAATACTAAAATTTGCTATAACGGTTAGTGAGTTGCAAGGAATTTCCAAATTCAATCTTCAATCAGCTGTTTTAGTACGGGACGCTGTGCCTGGGTAGTTTGTGGCACTCAGGACGGCTAATGGGCTTCATAGCATGACGACGCTGACAATTGGCAGTGGCCAGCTGGCAGGAGTTGTTGAATTTATAGCAGTGGTGACCATCGGTGGCATAAACAGGACTGCCGCCTTGAGAGCAGCGGGCGATTTCACGGCATTGACGATGCGGGACAACAATTGGAAGTGGAGCAGTGACAGGACGAGCAGGAACAGCCAAAGGACGAGCTGGAATGCGCACAGGATGAGCAGCAACTGGTTGAGGACGCGCTAAAACTGGTGAGTGCACAGGGCGCACTGGAGCAGGCACAGATCGAGACAGGGCCACACCACCTGTGGAACTGCCAGACACTACACCAACTCCGGGTGAGATTGCATGACCGACAGTTGGCACATAAGACGCTCCTTGGGTATAATGTGCATATGCTGTACCCAGGACCAGACAACTGAACAGAACAATGAAATATGTGGCCATTTTGTGGGTTGACTTTTCCTTGAATGCTTGATTGTTGCTTGAGTAACAACTGATGCTTTCTCCAGGGAATTTTTACACTTATATAGCTCATGCGATTCTTTAGGAATGTTGTTTCTAATTACAAAATTATATAATTTAAGTGATTAAAAGATGAGCACTCAAATGAATTTTATCACATCTAAACAAAACACATTAATCATATACAAGTTGCATTAGGAGCTTGACCTCCCGTGAACTGATCCAATTCTGGTTGACAGCAGGTGCTTGCACTCTAAACTCAAAATAAAATTCAAAAACTTTACAGAGTGCTTTGGTCTTTTATTGGGGGTATTTAAATTTACAAAAATGTGATTTGTGCCCATCATGAATCAACAATTCTCACACTAAACATAGAGTATGGGATTTAAACAGTCTCAACACCAATGAAATACATGAACATTTGCTTGACAATTAATGAAAGGTCTATTTTGAATCATGTAGGCTTTTAATATTTCCTATATGTAATGATGTCTTTCAGGGCTGTAATTGTGGATGGCCTGTCCCTGCACACAAGGGGCATCACGTAGCTCCACCAAAAATAGTCTAGTGGGGACAAATCACATGATCATTGCAGCCAATGGACTGGCCGTAAGATGAATTGCTCACCAAACTCGCCCATCGATTGGTCCATGTTTTGGTGTGCCGTGTGGCACCACATTGTTGAAATCACATACCATTTTGCGCAAAAAAATCGGTAATCATCGCGCGGTATTTTGCTTCATTGACTGAAGCATTGCGACTTACTTTATTTTTGAAAAAGTACGTTCCAATGAAGCAGCCAGCCCACAAACTGCACCATACAGTACATTATTCAGGGTGGAATGGCCGCTCTTGAACTGCCTAGCTTGGTAGTTTGGACTACCGAACAAAAATAGAGGAAAGCTAACTTCGGCTCTCTTCACGCCTCACTGCGCACAGGACCATGGCTCTACAAAGCTATGGACACAGCACAGTGGGCAGAGAGATCAACAGTAGCACGGACTGCATGATCCCAAAAACCAACTTTACAGGCGCATCAGCATTACTGGGACCAGAAGACTGGCGTGCAGTGCTGGCTCAGGAAGCAATGCACCTTTTCACGGACGGCTCAAAGATGGCCTCAGGAGTCGGAGCCGCCGTGTACTGCAAGGAACCGGAATTGAGACTCTCCTACAAACTGCCAAACCACTGCACTATATTCCAGGCGGAAGTCTTCGCTATAAGGAAAGCAGCTGAATTGGCAGAACTACACGCACCAAATGATCAAATCAACATATTATATATACGCCAAGCGGCAATCAAAGCAATGCAGAGTCACGCCATCAACTCCAAAAATGTTCTGGCATGCAGAGAAGCAATAGATTCCCTCAGCACCTCCAGCAAGGTGCAAATCTACTGGATTCCCAGCCACCAGGGCATTGATGGAAACGAAATGGCGGACACAAAGCAACACTAAACATACCTATCTCCCTACAGACGCTATACAGCAAGATGGATGAGATAGCCGAGAAAGAAGCAGAGGAAAAGTGGAAGAACACGACCGGCTGCAGAATCTCTAAAATCATGTGCAAGAAGAGAGGCAAAAAACTAACGCACTATACGCTGCAGCTCCACAGAAGAGACTGCAGACTACTTATAGGCATATTAACTGGTCACTGCCTAGCAGCCGCTCACACGATAAAGCTAGGCATCACGACAGCAGACACCTGCAGGAAATGTAAAGAACCCGGAGTAGCAGAAACTCTAGAACACCTCATCTGCAGCTGCCCAGCAATCGCCACGACAAGACTAAAACATCTGCACTCCCCAAGTTTCACCTCTCTGGAAGAGGCGGCCAAGAATTCCCCCAAAAAACTATTGGGATTTGCCAAAACGTCAAAGATCCTCCAGGATTTTTAAAGGAAATGGTACCCTTAAAAAGCACTCGGTCTCACTAAGGACCATAAGGTCTATGTGTGGCCCCCTACAAGGGGCCAGCCGGAAATACCTACCTACCTAACCGAAGAAGTCAAGAGGAGAAGTCGAAACGAATAGGACGAGCATTAGAAACGAAGAAAAAGAAAGAAAAAGTGGGATGAAGCTGCTCATGTGCTTCAAAAGCCCCTCTGTTTGGACGATGACCTGAGGACTATATATTTACCCTTTGAGAGTTCTTTAAAAGCATCCGACTAAAACATCTTGCTAGTTCAAAATATCTTTTGGTATAGATCTCAATTAGTAGCAAGCTCCCCTTGGAGCAACTGTTCTGAAATGTTTTGTTTCTTACTATACCGTTCGATAAACGTTCTTCTATTATGAGCTAAGTCCTCACCTACACAGACATGCTGAAACTCAAAAAGAAATCTTACGAGTTTTAAATGAACAACTACGATTTTTTTGAAAGCAGTAGAAAGCAACAAATACAATACATCCGTAAATTTGTTAGATCCTTCGACTATTGTCCAATACAGAATTTTTATAATTTTCAAATGTACATAAAATTGGTTATAAAAATATTGCGTTAACGGGCTTTTCGAAGTCGAGTAGGCCCGGACTTCAATATACCCTGTACAATTGACAACGAGAGCGTAAGTTAAAGTCGGCTCTAACCGACTTCGATATACCCGTTACTCATGAAAAAACATGTTTAACAGTGCTCCTGCGTTCCTTAGGGTGACCATCCGAAAAGTATGCAACATTTTTTTAGGGTGGGTGGGGTGGTAGCGGGGGGGCTTGGTTCGCATTTTTGCTCATAACTTCTGAACCGTTCATCCGATTTTTATCATTTCTTCGGCAAATCGATTCATTTTGCTAATTACTAACTATCTCTCGAAAGTACGAATCGTCTATCTTCAAAACTGTGGGAGATATAACGTTTTTTCCAAATTGCGGGGGCGGGAGGGGGCGTGGCCAAAATTTGAAACAAACTTGATCAGCGTACAGATAAAAGAAGCATTTGTCCCATACATGTCAAACCTCTATCTTTTACCATCTCTGAGATCGACGCGTTCATACAGACAGACGGACGGACAGACGGACATGGCTAAATCGACTCGGCTGTTGATGCTGATCAAGAATATATATACTTTATAGGGTCGGAAATGTTTCCTTCTCCCTGTTACATACATTTGCACAACTTCATGATCCCCTTTTACCCATTTTCAATGGGTACAGGGTATAAAAACAAGTAAGACCGTTGCAGTCGAGTAGCCCGACTTCAATATACCCTGTACAATTGACAACGAGAGCGTAAGTTAAAGTCGGCTCTAACCGACTTCGATAAACCCGTTAGTCATGAAAAAACATGTTTAATAGTGCTCCTGCGTTCCTTAGGGTGACCATCCGAAAAGTATGCAACATTTTTTTAGGGTGGGTGGGGTTGGTAGCGGGGGGGTTTGGTTCGCTTTTTTGCTCATAACTTCTGAACCGTTCATCCGATTTTTATCATTTCTTCGGCAAATCGATTTATTTTGCTAATTACTAACTATCTCTAGAAAGTACGAATCGTCTATCTTCAAAACTGTGGGAGATATAACGTTTTTTCCAAATTGCGGGGGCGGGAGGGGGCGTGGCCAAAATTTGAAACAAACTTGATCTGCGTACAGATAAAAGAAGCATTTGTCCCATACATGTCAAACCTCTATCTCTTACCATCTCTGAGATCGACGCGTTCATACAGACAGACGGACGGCGAGACGACGACGACAGACGGACAGACGGACATGGCTAAATCGACTCGGCTATTGATGCTGATCAAGAATATATATACTTTATAGGGTCGGAGATGTTTCAAAACAAAACGTTTTTTCTCACTAAAACTATTTTTCCGGCTGATCATTCTTATAGCAGCTATATGCCATAGCATCCGATTTGGATTAGACTTGAAAGAATTAGTTTAGCTTCTATATTGATTAGTAACGAGTTTCTGTCGAAGACTAAAAGCTCTTGCTTACGGACTACTGTTTCTACCGATCCTTTATCCGATCAGGCCAGTTCCGGCAATTGTGCAGCGTATTTTTACCAAAAGACTTCGTGCAAAATCCTTCCGGTACTCGTGGTGATTACAGGTAAAAAGTAGCTCATCTTTGAGCGATAACGATGCGGAGGGGTAATCAACTAATCGTTTGCACGATTACGAGTATTTCCATTACTACGTGAGTATTCCGAATAATACTGGTAGCATCGTCTTGCAAATTTAATCGTAGTGAGGCAAGCATTTTAATTATTATGCGAGGTTTGTTCAAAAAGAATCGCGAATTTTGTGTTCTTTAAAACATGCTATATTTATTCATTATGTGCAGCATGTCTCCACGGTAATAACTCACGTTAACCACTAAAAACAAACAACAATTAAAATCAAACACGTGTTAAAGGTGTGAAAAGTTCGGTCCGGGGGTTCGAACCCGTTGTAAAACTTAAGGTTCGGTTCGCGGACCGGTACCCGGATCTCCTGAACCCAAGGTTTTGGTTCGAACCTCGGATCACTTGAACAACAACTTGAACAGAATAGTTTTCTTTTATAAATACTAATTTGTTCAAATAATATTCTATACTTCAATAATGCTACTTAAATTGTCAAATTCAATCAACTTTTACAACTTTTGATCACTGTTAAGTTTAAGTTAATAAGCATTATATCTTCTAGGAGGTGTTGACCTACCTTCACTACCTCTTAGATCCGAAAAATCAAACTTAAGTTTTAAAAAGGCCCGTTCAACCTGATACCTGAGTTGCTGGAACAGCAATTATAGTTAAGTCAATTTTATTTTTATTATTATTATTATCATTTATTTTATTATTAAGACCTCGTTTTTGCCTGACCTTTCAAAATTTAATTGTATGTATGTTCTCTTGGACAATTGTCCAAGGAATCTATAACATCATTTACAGATTTTATATTTATATTTGTTCATTGCTTTCTATGGGTTTTTATAAACTTCTCTTCTTTGCAATCAAAAGTTGATTCATTTAAAAGTGAATTAAGAATCTCTTCAAGAATTAATTTTTGGAGCTTCAGAAGAAGTTAACAAAGTTGAAAAACTTCAAATTCAAACGATTTTAGGTTAAAGAACTCTGAATACATAAACTTTTAATTGTTAGTAAACGTTCGCTCATCTTCGCGTCACACAGTCGAGCAATATTTTTTTTTTAATTTTTTCTATAAGCAAAAGATATTATAAGCTGTGAGTACGCAGAAGTATGGGAACTCTATAGAGTAGTATACTAATGTCAAACTAAAATTCACTAAAAAAATTCGTTATTTACTAAATTTAGAGTTTTTGCAGCACAACGAACAGTTATTACACAGTCCCCCTGAAATCTATTAAGGTTACTTGTTCATAATCCAAATCAAGAAAAGCGTTTGATGCACATGAGTATCAGTTGCATTACTGTTCTGCTCTGCAGTTGTCATTCAATAGTTCTCCTGCACGATCCATACTCGCTTCTTTATTGACGTTGATAGTATAAATTTGACCTAGAGAAATGTCGCAGGATTGGAGAACGAAATTACAAGCAATTTCTACATTTCCCTGTAAGTGTCGTTGGAAGAACTACATAATATTATATGTTGAACCGAACCTAATTTTTTTAAAAAGCGGTCCGGTCCGGGTTCAGGTTCGAGGGGTCACAAATATTAGGGGTTCGGTTTTTGGTCCGGTTCGTCGGGACCCAAAACCGAACCGAACCGGTTCTTAGGGGTTCGGTTCAGGACCGGTTTGCAGCCTTGCAGCTGCCAATGTTTCCTAACGCGAAAAATACCATAGAGGATTTAAATGGTAAGAAAGCCAAATTAAATTTACCCCGCAGTGGAAAACAAGCCGGATTAAGCACAACGCAGATGGGGGATCACCACGTAATAAAACCGCTAAATCTAAGAAACTGATTTCAAGGCCACAAACAACACACAAACTACATTACCAAGATTATGACAATAAAGATATAATTCATTAAATAAATTAAATATAATTTATATAGTACAAAAGAACCAGGAAGATTCGGCGATGTTTGTAATACCGTATACTTTTTTGTATAATAATAATTAATATTAACAAGTGAGTCGTGTAATCTGTACAAGTTTTGGAGTGCCTTTAAGTAGAGTCGTTTCATGAGAATGTAGGAATAATAGGCATCCACATTTTCGCCTTTTGTTGGTCCGCCAAAGACATTAGAATATAAGATAAAACGCCATACGATTTTTTTACACTTTTCGGGGCTGGCTTTTCACGCCTTTTGTGTACTTATCTTTGAAATTAAGTGTGCTGGACGTATTCCTACTACTCAAGCAAGGCATTCTATTCTGACGAGAGAGCGCGCGCCCCCAAAAAAGCGGCGCATAGTGCAAAACCAATATATGGCCGTCGCATCTAGAGATTATATGGTCTTTGGTCCTGCCGTCTCCCACACCGGTTTGCCGAAGTGAAACATCTTGCGGACGCACTGGATGCTGGGATGTATAAAATGCGCATATTTATTACCAAAATACTTCAATTTTGTCTATTACCCACCTGATTATCAATTATCCATGCGGTCATTGATTGGCGATAATTTAGAAAATTCCAAGACACGCAAACACGACACCACGTACGCGTGAACAAAGAATGGTTTTTAAAAACTGATAGTTTAAATACGAAGGAGAAAATAAAAACTCAGAAAGCAAAAGCCTATATAACCGAATAAAACATTGGAAGAATAAATCAGACGATCACGATGTCACTTTGCCTAATTTTATTAAAAGCAATCATACCATTTGTAATCGTACTCGGCGAGTAGTAACATGTTAATTTTTTACTTACTCGTTCAGCTCTCTAGTAACATACAGACGGACAGACGGACGGATATGGCTGTATCAACTCAGCTCGTCATGCTGATCAAGAATATATATACTTTATATTGTCGGAGATGCTTCCTTCCGTGCGTTACAAACATCCGGACAATTTTAATATACCTTCTCAAAGGGTATAAAAATCTCTTTTGACACTCAGTGATGCATTGCTTTGGCAAGCATTCGTTGAAAATTGCCGAGTGACCTCGGCCCTCAATGGCTATTGCTGGCCGGACCTGATTTAGATTAGGGCGATCTTGCATGGCAAAACAGCGCAATTATTAATAATCCAGCAATCTAATCCCAGAATCGCTCGGGTCCTACATATTTTTGTTTTTTGGGGGGGGCCAGTCATAAAATTTTCATTTCTGTGCTCACCAATTCACACAAACATACCAAACAAACCACCGGTGGCTATTGGCTATCCATCCCTTGTTTAGAAGCCTTCAAAGAACAAACAAATATTCTCTTATTTTTACATATTTCTAACTTTCTGAATTTGTGTATGATTTAATTTCATTCTGCACCAATAAAATTTATAAAAAGTACCAATGTTCAAAACAATATTACCTCAGTTAACTTAGTTAAAGTAAAATCCACTACACCTTCTCTAGAATTTCAGAGGTACGCAGCCTTGCTTAACACCACACAAAATCGTCGCTTATGGGCGCAGCTTGTTCCAATGAATCAAACTGGGTCCTAAAGAATTGAGACATTTTTGGCTTCAATTCGAAATTTTTAAAAACAAATTTTTTTATTTCATTTGCGCGATAAGTTTTGGCTTAATGAATAGTAATTAATAATAAACAACAGGTTACTGGGTCACAAGGATTTACAATTTTCAGTCTTCAATCAATATTTTTTAATACGGTACGCTGTGCCTGGGTAGTTTGTGGCACTCAGGACGGCTAATGGGCTTCATAGCATGACGACGCTGACAATTGGCAGTGGCCAGCTGGCAGGAGTTGTTGAATTTATAGCAGTGGTGACCATCGGTGGCATAAACAGGACTGCCGCCTTGAGAGCAGCGGGCGGTTTCACGGCATTGACGATGCGGCGCAACAATTGGAAGTGGAGCAGTGACAGGACGAGCAGGAACAGCCACAGGACGAGCTAGAATGCGCACAGGATGAGCAGCAACTGGTTGAGGACGCGCTAAGACTGGTGAGTGCACAGGGCGCACTGGAGCAGGCACAGAACGAGAAGGTGCAACACCACCTGGGGAACTGCCAGACACTACACCAACTCCATTAGAAATGGGATGACCAGCTGTTGGCACATAGGACGATCCTTGGGTATAGTGTCCATATGCTGTACCCAGGACCAGACAACTGAACAGAACAATGAAATAAGTGGCCATTTTGTGGATTGACTTTTCCTTGAATGCTTAATTGTTGCTTGAGTAACAACTGATGATTTTTCCACGCAAACCTCAAACTTTTATACCTCCAATGAAGCTTTGAGAATTAATTAATTTAATTGTGTCACTGCTAAACCAAACTCATTAATCAAAAGCAAGTTAGAGCTGGGGCTTGACCTCACGTCAAATGAATCAGTTCTGGATGATAGCAGGTGCTTGCACTTTGAACTCAACAAATGGTCAATGCCATTTTTATTGACTTATGACAACAGCTGCAAGTTGACCACTTAAATTGAACTTGAACTTTTGAAATTCATTAACAAAGGTCATAAACGGTAGTTACGACGGTTTTTTGGGGCGTAGCGAAAATTGAGAACAAACTTGATCTGCCTGCAAGTTTAAGAAGTAGATATAGATATAGATATGAAACCTGTATCTTTTACCATTTCTGAGATCTCTTCGTTCATACGGACGGACATATCGACTATATCGATTCTGCTGTTGAAGCTGATCAAGAATAAATATATATACACCTTATAGGGTTGGAAATGATTCCTTCTCCCTGTTTCATACTTATTCACAAACCTAATATACTCTGTGTACCTTTGGTACAGAGTATAAAAAGTTTACTCAGTTTGCCAAGTGCATTTCATCGTCAGTCTCTTACATTAAAAAAAAAAGTGAATGTGCTTTTAACAGTTCCAACATCAAAGAACTTTCGAGGCAGAAAAAAAATGATTTAACCAAAATGCTGCCAGGCTTTTGCTTGCAGGCGGATGCACTTCAATGATACACAACAAAAAAAAAGCAAAACGAAAATATCAAAACAAAAGCGCAATGTTTTAAATAAATAAATATGACACATAAATACCCGGCAACAATGGTTAGGTTCACCAAACAGGGTGGAGGAACAGCAAACAACAGCAACAAAAAAAATTGGCAAACACCGCTACAACAAAGCCAACCGACCAAACGACAGGGCCGACAGTTAATTCCGCGAAAGAGGAAATTACAATTCATGCCCTTTGGCGGGACTCCATGATTATCAGATCGAATTAGTGTCTGACTGGGCCTGGACTCCGCTCTGCTCTGCTCTGTGTGTGGAAGTGTCCTGGGGGCACATGTGTGGGTACTTTTTTATGGCCGCAGTTGTGCTGCCTCGCCATTTGAATGAACTTGCAACTTGGACGCTGCTGCCGGCTGCTCTTCTCCTTCTTTTGTTTCCCCGTTTGTCTGGCCTGTCATGACCAGAGAGTTGCCCTTATTTTTCCACAGTATGTTCATTTGTTGTTCGCTTAAAAGAACAACAGTACAGAAAAAAACAATACTGACAGACTTGGCAGATTCGCAAATGATTGGGAGGAAGAGCGAAATAGTTTCTCTACTGCAAGTTGCTGGTTTGATTAATTTCCATAATCATTGGGCCCTTTTAAATCAATTTTAATTATTTACTAGATCTGTTTTAACTTCGTTAAACAAACGTCTACCAAATTGGTTTTCGGTTTTTAATTAGCACTGAATTGTTTGCAGTTCAAAATCAGTTTTTTATGGGTTTTCAACGAATCAGTAAAACAAAAACCGTGCAAACTGAAACCCTCTCTCTTTCATTTCAAGCTGTCCTAATGAACCGCCCCACAAATTCCAGTAGCCTTTGTCTCTGATTTCACCTTAACCGTTCACAAATCATCTTGCACATTGGTTAAGCCTCCGCAATCAGGCCAGAAAAGAAACATATTTCAGCTTTAATCAGAAGCCAATAATATATGTTTACGGGTAACTCTTTACCTTGCCGACATGCCCACATCTGCTGCCACCATATGAGGCACACACACACTCTCAGGCTCTCTCTCTCTATCTTACACATCTTTGTCTCGCCCAATTTCACAGCATCCAGCGAATTCTCCTTTCCCCATGGTCGATGGCTGCGCTTTAGAATCATCGACGCAAACGCAAAAGTCTCAATGGCGCCGTAAATTATGTTTTATTATGCAATAAAGTCAACCATAAAAATGCTGCAATAAATTAAATTAACTACTAAAAATGCTGATTTTATTTTTACCCCCAGTTTTGCACAAAAATATGTCTGTTCTGGCCTGGGCCAAAATGTTTCTACTGCCTGCTGACTGGCTGCCTTTTGTGTTTGAATCATTCGATGGATGTGGATGTGGCTGTTGTCTGAATGTTTGTAGTTCTTGTGTTGCGGTGCACTTATGCAAATATTTTTATTAAATTTCTGTTTGTTTATGTGTGGAATTTTAACCTAGTATTTTAAATAGTATGGCGTGCGAGATTTGATTATTTCAGAATTTAAAAAATATGAAAATGGAAACAGCGAGCGCAATTAGAATCAATTTTGCATCACAAGTAAGTTCCCTTCAGGGCTGCAAAATGGTTTTGAATTGAACCAGCTCCCAGAAATGAGAACCGAACCTTAAAGCAAATTAAAAGTGAGAAAATTTCCCGACCCCTGAACCTATTGCGCACCTAAATCTGTTCCTTTGGGCGATTTTTATTCCGTTTGGATTCTCTGCAAATTGGTAATATAAAAAATTCGTTCTCTCTTGCGAAATAATTTTTTCAGGAAATAGAAATGCGAGAGAAATCCCTTTTTGAAAACAATGCTTTTTTTTCTTTGTGCAATATTTTTGGACCCTAAGTCTAACGTAACGCTGAGTACTGAGCAAAATATACTTGTATCGTTCTTTTACATTATATTTTTGCACAAAATTTTTCCTTTGCCGATCAATGACTGCTTAATGAACTGCAGTTCAAATTCTGCTTCATTTGAATGAGCCGACGAAGTTGAGGCATATTGGTTTTGATTCAGGGTAAAAATCCTCTATAAAGTTCCCAAAATTGTGTGTGCTTTCAAAAGTCGTTCTTTCTGTTCCAGCTACGCAGGTAAGCGTGCAACGCCTATTTTCTTAAATATATAGGGGAGAGAGGGGGTTGTGATCATAGTTTTGTTTTTCGAACATAACTTCGCCAAAAATCAATATTTTGTAAATTTTGTATTTTAGGTAAAAGATGCACAAAACTTTCCTCATCACTAGTTTTAAAAAATAAAATCTTGGGTTTTTTTATTTCATATTGAAAAAATAGTGATTTTTTGACATTTCGAAAATTTGTGGGGGGTTGTGGCTCAGTTCGAAATTCGTGTTTTTAAGCCATTATTCTTTATTAAAGGCCTATACTCAGATAAGGTAAATTTTAAGTTTGGTACGATATTTCACATGAATAGAAACAATTTTGTACAGCTTTGAAATCTGAATACCTTTGAAAAGGCATCTTATTTGTATGAAATTGTTTCTATTCATGTGAACTATCGTACCAAACTAAAAATTTATCTTATCTGAGTATAGGCCTTAAGTGAAAAAATGAACAATTTTTCTCATATTCTGAATTAAGAAATATCAATGAAGAGTGAAAATTGATTGACGGCATCAGGATTGTTTTCTTTTATATACGAGCACTTTTGCTTGTAGCTGTTCTTTTGTTTGCCTTTTTCAATGTTTTTTTTTTTTATTTGCTCTGTTTAGCTGTTCTTTTGTTTGGGGACGTCACATATCCAAAAAGAAATTGTTACAAAAAAAAACATATTTCTATCAAAAAAGGCAATTGACCAAAGATTTCCCATACTTACTTTGTCATTAGAAAAAAATGTTGTATAATATTCACAAGTCAGAAATGAAAAAAAAATTTTTTTTTGAAAAAAAAGTCGAGTTCTGGTTCACGAACTTTAAGACGGTGATCACTGATAGGTTGCTTGCCAAAAGTTAGGTAATAAGAAGGGAGACACATGACATAAACAAAAAGTTTAAATTTATTTTTTTTTGTGGCCAATTTTCGAGTGGCTCACAACCCCCAGCGGCTCAGAACCCCCCATTCTCCCCTAATGAATCCGCTAAGAAGTTGCATGGACTCAACCACATTTAATGCAATTATGTCACTTCGAGCAAATCACAAGAATGCTATATAGTGGACGTATAAAATTCGAAGTTAAATTCGAAAACTAATAATACATAATATAATATTTATGAGCATATAATGTAATCATTAGATCTTACGTGTTAACTACGTAAAAATATACGAAATATGAAGGCTATATAATTTTACTTTTAGACGTACGAAACGTTTGATACAGTATTTCATAATTTACTTTGAATGTGATGTGAAATCATTCTATTTTGTGTTAAGAATTTTCGTCGTACTCCGTTTGGGGCTTAAATGTGAAATCATTCATTTTGGTTGAATTTATTTTAATAATTTAGATTTATCTCAAAATTTAGCGTTTTCAGCATTAAATATAACTATTACTTATATCGGTACGTACCGGTACGTACCGGTATACCGAAATAAAAATGTAGGTACCGTATCAAAACCAAAAACCGAAATGGAACCTTTAACCGAAACATTCATTTCGGAACGCACCGGTATCGGAACCGGGACCGAAATTCGTTTCGGGATTATGAGCTGTTTAAAAACAATAACCCTTGCTATTTAGCTCCTTGATTCTACTGTCAGAAGATGAAAGTTATCTTCTGGTTTTATAATTAAGCGGTAAGTGACTGAAGTCTCAGTTGATAGGGTCTTAAAGGGTCTTGGGTCTTAGGGTCTTGTTTAGTTTTGAATTAGAAATCGAACAAGCAAGTTCTAGAAGGCTCGAGGTCATGTAATGATTGCACATAACGTTAAAACCAGGGTTTGATTTGCTTCCTATACAGCAGCAATAGCAACCAAAAATATGCTCCGCTCTTGCTCCTGCTCTGAATATGAAAAGAGCAGAGCAGTAGCCGGAGCACAAAATCAAATCTGAAACACTATGCTCTGCTCCGTGCTGTCAATTTTGTCAATAGCACACAAAAAACTACTATCAAAATACTCGGAGCAACCGGAGCAAAGCAGGCACAGAGCTTCTAGAGCTGCTTCCAATAGTGCTCCGTATAGCTGCTCCCGTAGTTCTTCCAAATCGTCTGCTAAGAATTTAATAAATATTTTAACAGATTGTCTCAGTGTTGATTATTCTAGATCGTATTCAAGTTTTAATATTATTAGTACATCAAGGGTGATCTCAGCAATTAAATTGTCCTTCGATGGTACCTAAGAATTCGCGATCTTAATTTTGATTAATTTAAAGAAAAGGTTTGCTAAAGCAGCAATATTAAGATTTTGGGTGATTATTAGAGGCTTTGCAGAGTTCACGATTTCACTGTTTTTATCGCTGTACACAGAGTATATTAACTTTATGCAAATGTATGTAACAGCCAGAAGGAAGCAACTCCGACCCTTTAAGCTATATATATTTTTGATCAGCATCAACAGCCGAGTCGATACAGCCAGTCTGATCTAAGCCCATGTGAAATAATCTTTTAACAAAACAAGTAACCCTTATGATGGACGTATAATTTTATTTTGAATGAAGCTTGACATTAGTGATGCATGCCCCGAGTAATGTTAAAGATGATCATCATATTCTTCATCCACTTCTTCGAACAGAGGTAAATTCTCAATTGCATTATCCAAGTGAGACGAATTTAGTTTTACGAGCAAAATGTTCTCCAGAGTGTCGTGGCTAAGTCTATTTCGGTTATCAGATAACACTAATTTTAGCGAAGAAAAGGCTCGCTCAATAGTCACCTTGAAAGAAAGATAAATTAAAATGGATGCGATTTTATTTAGAAAATTCTGCTTACTTGTGTTGGAGAAATTGCAAAGCAAACTTTGCTTAGTGCATAGAGTTCAGGATCGGATGATTGTCTTCCCTTCCAAAAAGCTCAAAACATTAATTTTAGATTTCATGAAAGGCAGCTTAAGTCCTTCAATTTTTGTAAACACATCTCTTGAATCATTAGCAGGCGCTAAATTAGCTGTTAAATAGCTGTCCAATAGTTCATAATAACTGCATTGCATTGGCGCGCTGTCATGTTGAGTTCGTAGCCCTCTAGTTATCATGGTTGAATTATAAGTAAATTTTAAAAATATATGTACAATCAAATAATACTTACTTATGTTTTTTAGGAATGAATTTGAGACTACTACGGGGAGCAGCTATACGGAGCACTATTGGAAGCAGCTCTAGAAGCTCTGTGCCTGCTTTGCTCGGTTGCTCTTTCCGAGTATTTTGATAGTAGTTTTTGTGTGCTTGAAAATTGACAGCACGGAGCAGAGCTAGTGTTCAGATTTGATTTGTGCCCTCTGCTCGCTCTTTCATATCAGAGAGGAGCAAGAGCAAAACAAAATACTACGAAATAGCAGAGCATTTCACAGAGCTTTACCAGCGAGCCAAACCGTGAAATCTACACTTTAAACTAGTTCTCAGTATTTGTGCGTGTGTGTCCCCCAAATAGCCTTTTTGTATTAGCTAGAGAGATTTCTTCACCACTGCTAAGGCAGAGACCAATAAGTCTAAGTGCAGAATTGCATTCAAATCGTCTTTGTTGTATTAATGTTAGTTTCGAACAACTGCGCAGTGCCGTTCGCTTTGTTACACATTGTAACTTATTTAACAACCCTTATGATAGTCAAATTAGTCACATCAAGATATTTTCTATAATATAGGGAACTGATAGGGACCAAAAATTTTTCCAAAAATACCTCCCACCATCAATTTCCAAACAATAACCATTGGAACATTTGGGTTAGAACCCGTGAATCGGAGAGCTGGGAGAATTCATTGTGTTGGCAGCCCAGATACCCCTATTTTAGTATCCTTTTGAGATATAATATTGTGTAGTATGTTTGCCGTTTGATGATTAACTTACGCCACAATCTTCTTACTAATAGACAACTCCGCTTGCGGCACATTTAGAATTGTCCAAATCCTCAAAAGAGGCCCAGATGGACTAACGATTTCACTGACAAATTGAGGTAAGGCTCCCATTTTCAGCCTGCCTAACTATAGAGATGTCCTATGTTCCTAGCGAAAGGGGATTGAAAATTTCTTTTGGATAAAACAAATTGTATAATTCTTCTTGCCCACTTAAACCGTCGGCATTTGTTGACCCTATATTTTTTTTTTTTTTTTTTTTTTTGACTGATCGGCTTATTAAAAATCGGGTTTGAAGTGTTGCGAGGCTTGGGTCAAGCGATATTTGCTCTACAATTAAAAAATGTTCTGATATGTGAGAAAAATTATCTAGAGCGATGAGGCTCCGTTATAGAACGCAGTCGTGATTAAACAACATTTTCTGACCGAACGCATTTCGCAATTCACACTGACACGAGAGCAACAATTTTTCAATAACTGGACAGTGTTCGATGAAGTAGGTGTGCCCTACTGACGTTTCATCTAGATGTAGCGTATTTTCAATGTGAATGACAATTTATGATTCACTTATCCATAACACATTAACGATTGCTTTGACTTGAATACCGTTAAAAAAAAAGCATTTGTTTCCTTAAGCACGGTACGGAGAACGCCAAAAAGCGGTCCCAACAGGTTTGACGGTAGACATTTTACGTTGTGGACGTTTTGGGGCTAAGGTAGAAGAAGACCACCAACGATATGTATCAAAAAGTTAATTCCCAGACCCAAAATCAAAGCGAAAGAGCTGCCCTCTAGCAACGCTCTTGGGCATTATCGTTTCGGATCTCGTATTTTGAATATTTTTAATTGCTGCTTTAAGTTTTTTAAACAAATCACAGATAGAAAAGGGTGTGAGGTTACGTTTATGGGACCAAATTTTGCATTTTTTGGCTATAGCAGCACCCTAATTTGTTTTTATTTATTTAATATCAAAGTCGACAAAAAAAAGGCTGTCAAAGAAGTTATGCATGCAAAGAAGTTTCTACATTATCTGTAGCTAGTGGAAAAAAAACGACGTTAGTCAATTACCTCGCTAGCTCATTCTAGAGAGTTAACGATGCTTAGGCAGCAGGGGGTCACTTGAAACTGCCCTAAAACTGGTTGGATTTACCAAATTTCGTTGGATGTTTTGTAAATTTCAACAATTGGACAGTCAGTAGCAAGGTTCCATTATTTTCGCCCTGAATTTTGAAAAATAGTCTTTGTAAATCATTCTTACTCGCCTGCTAACCATGTGACTTTAACGACTCTGTCCTACTTTTTATAGTTTCGCTTCAGCTAATTTCCCCCAGAGTCTGCAAGGATTATTTTAAAACTCGAAATGAAAATATTGTGTAGCCAAGTGCACACTCACCCCTATTAAATTAAACTGTTTTTTATAAATTATGTGGTTTTTCTTCTTATAATAAAAGGCTTCGTTCCGCTGGCTCCACTTGTCCGCAAATTGCGTGTCTTGATCGTTTTGACCCTCAACATTCCATAAGCCTAGATCAACGCAACCTGAAGCTGAAAGCCTTCTGCTAATATATATTATATCTACTTGTTGTATACTACCAGTATATATATTTATGAACAATATAATTTATATTGTGTCGGCACGTTGCGTTGCTGTTGATGGAGCAACTGACGCGAGATGCCACCCAACCCAATATCAGTTGAGGCTGCTCCTGGCCTGGTCGCTGTGGTTGTTAATGGGCGTGCCAACTAAATTATGAGTTTCGCACACACAAACCAGTCCCAGATAGACGGACGGACAGATTATATGGATAGCGGCTGGAAATGCTTAAGTAAATTACAGTGCGTGCAAATGTGCTTGTGAACATGAAATTATAATTTTGCCTCCAACCGCCGTTCGCTCCAATTTACAATTAACCAATGTTGGGGCTTACTTTTTAATCAACCCGCGGAAAGGGGCTGGGCAGCTTGCAAGCTGTTTTCATCTTAAGTGCAGTTTACGCTTGATTATAATGTTTTTTCGAGACCGGAGTTTCCGGGTGGGGAAATTGTTTAAGACACGAGAGCAGAAAAAACTTAAGTTAATAAAAAATTGTATTGAACGCAACCTAATGAGTTAATTTAACGGTGAAAAACTGTTGGCAAATAATTGTATGTTAGGTGGGGGAATGAAAATTGCAGCCAAGTTGCGTTGTGTGTTGGTTTCTTAGACAGAAATCAAAAAGAATCCGATTTCTGGGGTTATTAGAGTTATTTAGTTTTCGATCTAAATAAAGTAAAATTAAGAAATCGAACGTCGATAAATTTGCTTTAAGTTTCACCTTCAAAGTCCTCAAGCAGTTGCCTTACATATCGCTCCATCTTTGTAGATCCAATCTCTTGTTCCATTTGAACACTAAATACACCCATAAATTTCCCACTGGCATTGTTCCCCACTCGCATGCATATTTGGATTTAATAAATTGTTGCATATTAATAAGTTATAAATTAAACAAAGCCGCAAAAGCAACCGCAAACAACAGTTTCTTCCGAGTTTCTTTCTGATGCTGATGATGATAATTAATGACCGTTAATTAATAACAAATTTGAAAAGGAGAAAAAATTAACAGCATTTACTTGAGTCGGCTACTCTTTTCGGCTTTTGTTTTTGTTTCTGTGTTGTTCTTATCGCTTACTTATACAATATCTAACATACTTTTTGTGTTAAGACGCGCGTTGATATTGGCAATTAATTCCCATCGGCGTTTGTAATTTGCTCTTTGGCGATTTGCATGATTTGGCAATTAATTTGATATGTTTGTCAATTTTGGTGATATATATTTCTGTTTGTTTTTAATGAAAGCCCAAGGCAATATGTAAACAATACAACAGATGGTAAAATGCTTTTAGAGCCGCTTTGACAGTCGACAAGGCGTGACATCATGGATTGGCTTTTGACTTTGGCTTTTGATTGCCTTCGTCTTGGGACAGGGGCAATTTATTGAGTTTGGCAACTCTTTTTTGGGCTTTTCATTAGCACATTAGTTTCGGATTGATTGGAATTTATGTGGTGTTTATTATCATCATAGTTTAGGCTAATGCTATTAAATATTTCATAAGAGAGTAAAAGAAGCGGTGTGATTAATTCCCAGTGTGTCTTTGATACAAATGGAAATTTCTCTGCTGTACAAAAATATACAAAATCTAGAAAAAAAAAAAAAAAATTTGTTCAATCCACAAAATTTCTTTTGAAAATCTAGGTAATAATAAATTTTATTTTAATTATGCAAGTGTTACATTTAAAAATCAGCGTTGTGAAGGGCCAAGAGAAGCTTCTCTCAGTCTCTAAGCGTGTGTGCTTATAATTTTTCGCACAAGAGAAAGGAACCCATAGTTTTACGCCGAATCCGAACGGCAAAGTTTGAGAAGCAAAATCTGTACGAAAATGTAGGATTTCTACACGTTTTGACCGGGACTTTAAGTTTGTGTATAACTTTTACTTCGTGTTGAAATGAGAAAAGTATACGTGGTATATAGAAAAGCTAAATTTCGTTTCTCTGTGAATGAATCAGCAGAAGAGAGTGCACCACAAACCCATATTTGCTTGCTTGTAATTCTCAAGCTCGAATTCATTTCTCTTCTAATTTTTTTACTTCTTCTCCTCTTCTTCTTTATTGACCATCACAACCGTTTGACGGTCTCGGCCGCTGCAATTAATGCTCTCTAGTCGCTGCTGCTTCGTGCGAGCTGGCGCCAATTGGTCACACCAAGCTTGGCAATGTCTTAACGCACCTGGTCTTCTCATCTTAGTGGAGTTCTCCCCCTCTTGCCGCCTCCATAAATCCTCCGAAGAATTTTTCTCTCGAAACGCCAATCGCCGCCTCATCCGCTGCTGTCATAGTCCACGCTTGTGCGCCGTATTGCAGGACTGGGATGATAAGCGACTTGTATCGGGCTATCTTCGTTCCTCGCGTGAGGTCTCTGCTCTTAAACTCCCTACTTAGCCCATTGTAGCATCGGTTTGCAAGAGAGATTCTTCGTCGTCCAGGCTGATGTTGTGGCTGGTTATCGTCGAATTTCATTTATTTACGGGCAACTGAAATTTGCGCACGGTTCGCATAGATTTCCTATACTTAGAATTTTCACACGCGCATGTTGGATTTCAATTTCCAAACGTTAATGTAGAAAACCAAAAGCGTTCGTGTAGTATTAAGATTGCTGCATTAATAATGTGAAAGTTAAGTGGAAATAAGCTGTTTGTCTGGTCAGAATACAGCTTCCCTACATGCGGCGCTTACATGTTTTATTTCTACATGTTGCATGCAGTTTTTCTGTACGCCACGTGTAGCTTTCTGTATTCTACATTCAGCTTGTGCAATTTAGCAGGTCGAAATACTTTTCGTATTGGACTGGCGTTCTACAAGCGCCGTGTTGCTCTATCTAGCTTAATTTTTCTCCCAATAGTAAATATTACATTTTTGTTCGCCCTTTTAGTCAGTGGATGGCCTTCAGTCAAATGTCAAACATATCCATCTGAACTAACAAATCAACCTTCCAAAACAAATCACAATTGGTTGACGAAATTTGCCCTGCAGTTATCTAAGTTTGCATTCAACAAATTCATATCAACTGAATTTTTTATTAACCTACAAACAAAAAACGCACAGCTGTTACCCTTTTGGCCATCTGAAAGACAAGTTGAAAACAAATGTATTTATTTATTTTTTTGTTGGGTGTGTATGAAATCCTTTTGTATTTCAATATTTTGTGTGAGTTTTTGTTCAACGCGTAAAGTCGCCACATTTGAAGCATTTGCATTCGGTGGGCTCTCTTAGCCGAATGTCCATTGTGGCCATTTCCGGAGAGGTAAGACGAGTACCATCTGGATCATAGCAATGCGTGAGAGTGATGACCTTCTCTTTGAGAAAACTTTCGCGACAGCAATAGCACTCCTGAAAGTCGAAAATAGGTATAAATTGATATATTTAATAGATTGTACTTATAACTGTGTTGCATTTGTAACTCAAAAGTTATTAATCAAAAGTAATTTTTTCTTCAATTTAAATGTAGATTAATTTTCATTATAAATAAAGAAAAATATTATGGAAAAAAATCAAGCTCTTATTTTCGCGCGAATTTTTTGTGTGACCCTTTTCATTAAGCTTTGCACAACTGCTTTGGGGACTTTCCTACTTGCCTTTATCCTTTTTTCCATCTCGTCCATGTTTTTGGCAAGTTTTTTTAACAATAGCCCAATATCGCTCTATGGGTCGTAGCTATTAATACTTTTTTCGCGAACGCAAGATCCGGCCAAAACACACTAAAGATATTAAATTATACAAGGCGTTTTTCCAAGCACATTTTCATGGAAATATCGACATTTAATGCGCCCTTTGTTGAATAAGCACTTGTTTATACACTTGAAAAGTGTATTATAATTTTGCCCAGAAGTTTGCAACGCATAGAAGGAATCATCTCCGACCACATAAAGTATATATATTCTTGATCAGCATGACGAGTCGAGTCGATTAAGCTTTGTCGTCGTCTGTCCGTCTGTCTGTTTTCTACGCGAACTGTTTAGCTATCGAACTGAAACTTTGCACAGAGTATTCTTTTACTCACGTGCTAATATGTCCCCCCCGGGAGGGGATGACTACTTCTTGTGAACTCAATATTCTGCTCTCAACACGGTCAGGGTAAGTAATGTTTTTAGTGTTGGAGTTTGGTCGAGTCGCTAACCGTTGAGACAAGCTATTTCAAGTGTATCAAAACTTCGGTACAGACGAGTTAGCTTTGCCTTTCTCGTTTTTTGTATATTTTTAGGTAGTTTTGGATTGTGTACGCGTTCTCCTGAATATTTTCGACAGGTATGTAACGAATTATAATGTCTTTGAATGAAGCTTTACTACATCGGCTTGTCTACTTAACTTTCATTGTTTTTCGGGAAGAATGATGAAACGATACCGTACAGGCAACCAGCTTTTTTTTGGTGGATAATGCATAAGTTGATTACTGTGTGAACAAACGCAAGTTTTTCGGACCTAGAGCCAGCTAAACTCACTAATTAAGTATTAGAAAGTGTACGAAGTTACATTTTGGGAAGGACATTCCAAAAACCACCACCATAAACCCATCCACTTTTTCCTAAGCTCCAATTGATTGGATCAACATTTTGTATTTGGCTATACAGCCCCAAAGAGGCCAATCCAAGCTTCTCGCAATCTCGTGGCGTGTGTGCTTTAAATTTTTCGCACAATAGAAAGGGACCTACAGCTTAACGCCGAATCAGAACACCAAAGTTTGAGAATTTACTTCTTCATGGCTAGCTGGTGAAGGTGACCGGATGTGTAAAAGCTATTTTCCAAAGAATGAAAAAACTTTTTTTTTAGATGTTCCGAGGCGGGCTCGAACCCACGACCTCCCGCCCAGCAGTCCAGCACACTAACAACTGAGTCACACACGGCCACGGACTTCAACTTGGTACCTAGAATATTGAACACATACAGACGACGCACTATGGTCCAAAATCCCAAAAACTCACCAGAAGTCGAAAAAAAATATGTTTTTAGGGACTTTTAATGGTTGGAATAGTTGTGGTGGTACATCTAGTTTGTTTTCTGACCGTTAATAAGGGGGAAGTGTACCTACCTGGCTAAGGTATGAACTCCGTTCGTGCATCGAAATCATCTCGTTATGCATCGAAAATAACACAAAGTTCAGAAGCGTTTAAAAATCGCGAAAAGTTAACCGATTCGGATTCTAAAAAATGGATTCTACTTCAGAATCGAAATTATTATTAACAATGCATGAATTAGTGAGTCATTAATAAAAGTAGAGGATTTTTCTTGGTTTCACTCTGAAAGGTGGTGTTAAAAATAGCAATAATTCAAAACTCCCATCAGATCCCGCTCTCAAACAAAATCAAAATTGTTGTTTCGACACTTCTTTAAAACATATTCAAAAAATTAGCTGCGGATAGCTGCAGAGTCAGTCTCGGTGATGATTTTTGTACGACAATTGTCTCAAAATGTTTAATATATTTTATAGAGAATTTATCAAAAATCCAAAATCAGATATTTTGAGGTTTGATGGCCTCGCCAAGTTCCAATTTCCCCTTAATTTGTTTTTGAGCTGATAGGCATCTCATAGGACCATGAACTGGACTGAGTATACACTTTCGCTGGTAAGGAGATTATTACAGCCTGGCTTGTTTTACTTGTTTACTTGTTTTTAATAAATTGACGTTTTGTCCATACTATTTCAGATTGTGGAAAGGACAGGAAGTTAGAGCGAAGCCCAGTTAAGGGAACTAATTTTTCAAAATTTTAGTTTAATATAAAGGGTGATGTAGCCGGTCAGATTTCATTCTTCAACATGCATTTAGGCCACGATCACAATGATATAGACCGCGTGGTCTAATCTTCTGCAAATTGAATAAGGCCGCATCTCAGAATGAAACTAGACCGCGCTGCCATAATTCATTCATTCAAATGAAATAAGACCGGCCACGATAATATGCGCTTGCAGCCTTAATGGATTAGAAGCATATATTTTTTTATTGTGATTCTCCTTTTATTGTGATTCACTATAAAAAAAATTCATTCAAAATTAACAAATTTAATCAAATTACTTTTTTCATTCGTAAAATAAATTATATAAAAAAAAAAAAAAAAAAAAAGGTACACGGTCCATTTCACAGAGACTATTAAGTACAAGTAACATTTACACAAATTTTGCCCAGCTTTTTTTTAGAGTTTATGGCACAATATTGGGCTAATCGTCCATTGTACAATCCTTTAATCGGTTACTTCTTTAATTTTGAAATGTTCAGTATTAAATGAACTGACGTCCGACCGCTGACACCGCCAGAGTTCTCTTCTCAATAATTAATTACGTTTTCCTTTCAGTAGTTTCTATTTAATTTGACCCTTTCCCATGGTGGAATTAATAAGGTGTATCCGATCGAGACAGAGCTGTTTCTGTTTGTAGGGCCAAAGGGCCGTTGGACGTTGTGAATGCTAGAAGCAAACGGCAATACACAAGCAGAGACGAACAAATGTTCTGCCGTCTCTTATTTCACAGTCATACATTAACTGGCCCTCAACAGAGGCTGACGGCTTCACCTTGCTAGTTCCACTATAAACTGTTAGACCGAGTTCAAAGCTATTCTGTCAAAGTTTGCTTCCCTCTCCATTCCAATACCTATCCTCACTCCCTTTAGCTATTAAAAACCAAATTAAGAACGAATTTGGATCGACTTCAAGAGCGTGATTCTTGAAAATATAAGAACGAGTACATTTTTTCATTAGCGATCGTACACAAAAAAAAAGATCATAATATTTAGTATGCTAAGGCTATTTTGAGTATCCAATCGGCCTACATTTAAAAAAAATATCAAGATGATATTATAGAGTCCATATGTTTAGGTGGAAGTAGTATCCCTTTATATATGAATACTAGCAATAACCCGTCGCGCTTCGCTGCGCCTTCAACAGTATAGAATCAATGCACTCCTACTTCCCATCCACATCCCACCCACTCTCCACCGAATGCCCACCAACTTTCCACCCACTTGCCACCAACATACCACGCACTTTCCACCTACATCCCTCCCACCACTCCTATCCACCCATTCCAATCCACTTACCACCCACATTCCACCCACTTGCCACCCACTTCCAAAACAATTATCCACCCACATCCCACTCACATCCCATCCACTTCCCAACCACTTCCCAGTGGGCATCTCGGCGGTATTTCCAACATCGGAAAATAAAATATAAATGAGTTCTCATTTTGACCTTACAAACCGAGTTTCAAATTAATCGGATGAAAAATAGCTATTTTGCATGGAGAAATTTCCGGAATTTTCCCGCATGGGGGCGGATTTTCCGACATTGGAAAATCACATTTCAAATTATTTCGTACTCTACCCTTACAAACCGAGTTTCAAGCCAATCGGATGAAAAATACTTTATTTCATGCTGACTTTTCCGGGAATTTTACGACCGTTGGGTAAAATTTCGCATCGGAAAATCACATTTTAAACATTTCGTATTCAGTCCTTACAAACCGAATCTGCCAAGCGATCCCTAGGCGGATTTTCACGTCGGAAAACACTTGTCGAATCATTTCGCGTACTATGCTTAAATACCAAGTTTCAAGTCAATCGTATGAAAAAAAAAATTTTTCCCATAAGAAATGTATGATAGAGCCATTTGGCTGGGGTGGAAGTAGTATCGGGCCTTTATATATGAATATATAAATATATTTCAAATGATATTGAAAAATATTACTTTTTGTATATTTTTGAGATATTTTAATTATTTATATGATTACCTTTATTTTTGGCAATGTTGACTTTACAATCAGATAATGACAATTGGCTTTTCGATTGTCTCAGAGTTTGTATTAATAAATAAATGTAATTCAGCTAAAAGTAAAGTCTATTATATGACTAACTAACTTTTGATAGGTTGCTAATAAACCAAGCCCAAAAATATTGCTCAAATTTTTATTTTAATTAATGCGTGAATAATGGGAAAATTTCCATAGTGGAGCTTTGGACTAGCTATAAGCATACAAAATAATTTCAATTAAAAATGAAAGGTTATTTAATTTTCAGTTTTTAACACTTTTCGAAAAGGGGTTTATGGCAAAAATAAAAATGGAAAAAAATTTCCTTAAATTAATTTTTACACATTCTAATTTCAGCTCGATACATTTGTTACGACTGTGAATTAAATTCTAACAAATCGTAATTGATTTCACAGCGTTCTCGTAGTATTAATTTTTTACAGAAATTTAAGTCTGGCTTTGGAAATATAATTTTCACGAAATTCACTTTTTTCACTTCAGTTTCAGGACTTCAGTTTTTTTTTTTTTAAAGTTTTAAATTCAGAAATTTTTGTTTAAATAGAATCCAGAATACAATTTTAAGAATTTTCGTTCGTTATATACTCACTTTCAGAAACCCCGTGGGCGTTATCACCGATGGCTGCACCTGACTGTTGCACAAGCCCTCACATTTGTTCACAATGACATCGGCATTGCATGTCCTCTGCATGCGTCCCAACTCATCGAATTCCTCTTTGATCAAATGGATTTCCGATTTCAAGGTCTCACAGTTCTCATCGCCCGTACCCTGGCTATAGCGCAGAGCTCGCAGACACGAGGGTAACAGCACGGCAATGGCCAAAATCAGCAATTCCTGAACATGCATGATGAACAACTCCCAACTCCAAACTGTTCGCACTTCAATGACTTGCCGGGGCTTTTATAGGGATGAATCGCGTGAGTTCAATGATTCAATTAGATTTCATGGGCTCTATTTTACTCCTTCTGATATATGTCAACGACTGGCTGATGGAATGTTGGTGTTGCGCACCGCGGGTGGTCGGATGGATGAATGGAAAAGTCGGTTATGTTGCGGTAGGACTTGTTGGTTAATTGGTGCTTAAGTCAAATGACTGGGCCACCAAGTAGTGGCATGGGAAGGGTCGTGAATTGGCTTTAAGAGTATTTAAAAATCATCCTATAAATATTTCCCGTTAGCAGCTTTTTTCTAAAGTCACCTGTCACAGAGTAAAAGCTCAACGAAGCGCAACGCGTTTTTGCATTTTGCACTAAATTTATGATTTTTACAGCTGACATTTGTTTGGGGCGCCCTCATGCAAATGTGTGTGTGTGCATGCAGAGCACAACATATAACAAGGCAAAATGCAAACAACAAAAAAGAAGAAATACAGCAACAGCCACTGCCACGACAGCAATATATATTTTTCAGCCCAGCAGCAACAACTGCGAACTGCAACTGAGACAGCAGCAGCAGCTGTCATAAGATAAAAATTCGCGCGCGCCTGCATTTTGCATATGCAACTGCAGCCACCTTCTAGGCCACAAGGGGAGCGTGTGGACGGGGGGAGGTGGTGGCGCAAAGCCTGTACCTGCAACATATTCTAATGCGTTGCGACATGAACTGACAGCAACGGCGACAGTTGCTGTTGCCGCATGAGAGGCGGTGACAACCAAATCGGGGTGGGGCGAAAGCGGGAGTAAAATGAAAAGTGAGCTGCATTTTCTTTTCTTTCAGCATGCAAATGAACTGCAATTATGATAAACGTCAACAGTTGACCGGATATGAGCAACTAAACACAGAAACCGGCTAAGTGCCTTTTGAATAAAATGTGTAGCAATTAGGCTGATGGCCTTGCCAAAGGAGTGAGGCGATTTCCGAGCAGGGGAGAGCTACACGATGAGAGACAGTCTGACATGAGATTGTGCATAATGGAATGTATAAATACGGATTTGTTTTACAAAGCATACTTTTAGGAATAACATATTTGTATATACAATAACCCCAAGGGCAGAGGTACAAAGCGGCAGAGTTTCTAAAGATGGAATCAGGGTGTTGATTCCTAAAACTAACCAGATATGGTATGTACTCTAGTTTTAGGTGAATTACTTAACACATGTGTAATGGCCGGTCACGTCGCCGACGTTGTTGTTGTAGCTTTCTTATATTTTTTCTGTGACCGTTCCAATTTGCCATTTAGGAGCTCGAGTAAAAAAGGTATTGAGAGTTTTTTATTTCGCTTATTCTTGTGTGGAGTATACAAGCAAACACACTTATTCTTATAATGTACACTCAGAAAATAACAACTGACTGAGTTTTAGGTTGATCGTGATAGGATCTTTTGTTGTATTCTTGGATGTTTTGAATGCAGCTTACACTAAAACAAATTTCGTTGGATTAGGACAATTAATGTGGCCAGAGGACCAACAAATGTAAACAAACCTTGCACAACTCACGTTTATGCAAATATTTCATAAACCTAACGTGCTGGGGCAAAACGGGCAATTTATTTGAATTCAGCGACCATGGAAAGCTCTCTATCTTCTCAGTTGCAAAAGTTGGCCTTTTTTTGTAAACTTGCAGCAATTTTTAGCTCTTTAACGATTTTTATTGATTCAAGTAAAATCGAGCAAAAAGCGATTAGATTATGGCAAAGAAGACTCTTTAAATAACTATTTAGTATTTTTCCGTCCACTAAATAAAACTACCTTGAAGTAAAACTCGACCAAAATAGCACACAACACATCAAACAAAGCACAAAAGGACTATACATGACAAACTAAAATCCAATTATATTAAAAATACATTGGATAACATTTTCTATATTTTGCTTTAAGCCCGCTTTTGCTTTTGACACAAGCCCCGTGTTCAGTAAAATAAACAGTTGGCTTTTAGAAACTGGCCTTTAGCAAAACTTTAAAGCCCAGGATTTCAAATTTAAGAATGTGATTTCTGTGCCCTTTGTGGTATACAATTTTATGTTGTTATGGATAGCGACCTACGTTTTTTATTTAGGATTTCTAGCCGGCTGGGGGTCAATGTTGTTTAAGTGCTTATGTATTATATTTTAGAAAAATAAGATTGTTTTAGTAAAATCACATGTTATTTTAATTATGCCAAAAAATCGACTTTGGGACCATTTTGCAATGCTAGTGAGCAACGGAATGATTTTAAATCGCATCTGTTCTGAAAATTCCCTTCAGGATCTAAAACTTTGCTCATGGAGTCAGGGTAGATTTCTGACCCAGAGTAATAGCATTTTGATGTTTGGATAATTCATTTTGTTTGGATATTCCAAATTTATTTGATTTGATTCAGAGTCTTTGTTTAAGAACAAATTGGGAATATCTTCACAATTGTCAATAATGTCATCGATGGACCGCGAATTATTAAGAATTATTATGTTGTCAGGGCGGACATCCATGGTTTCTTTTAGGTGAATTTTAAAAGATATACCGGTTTTTTACTTAAAATATGTGATTCCTTTTCGTCAAATATCAAATGAAAAAGACAACAGACAATTACTGAGCGCCTTAACCACAAAGCTTAAATGCAATTGCATTTTGAAGTTCATAAAGCTCCGGTTGTGGACACCCCAGTCTATTTTTTGACAGGTAACAGATGCCGCCAAACTGAGTAATGTCAAACTTGTAGTTTGACAGTACACATAATCTGAGCCAATACCGAAGTGTAAACACGCATTTGGTTTCTTGCTGTGAGCAAATAAAAAAAAATCGTGAAAATTTTTCCGAGTTTCTATTTTTTTCAATTTCCGCATTGCGTTAAATCGAAGCAAAACATTGAAAAGAGGTGAGTATTATACTTTGTGATTTAGTGCATTAAGTGTACTTTGTGATGTGATATCAAGTTTCAGTGAAATGTTTGTGTCGTGTAAATTTGCTGAACAAAATAAAAATGGCTACCATTTCCAAGAATGGACACACTTTTGCACCGGTTGTGGACACCCTCGTTTTTTTGTGTTTAAAGCGTGTGTTTGGCCATAAAACTGTCAAATATCGTTGTTTATGTTAGTGTAACATATTTTAACAGCATTTTTGTGAATTTTTGTGCATTTTTAGCCATGTCAACACCAAAAAAATCGTCCGATTCAACAAAAATCAATTTTAATGGGCTGGTCGATGCCATTAAGCAATGCCTCATCGATAAGAAGGCCGTCAAAGCTACAGCCAAGGAATATGGGCTTCCTCGAACCACTTTGATCCGGTATTTGGAGAAAGTCAGAGCAAATTTTGCAGATGTTTCGTCCGTTGTTGATTCGGTTTTGTTGGAAGACAATCAGCGTCGTATCATCGTTTCCGCCGATCCCAATATTGGGCGAGAAGAAGAGGTGTTAACCTCCCCCGAACCATCCACTTCACGGGCGTCTTCGGCTAGCCGCTTATCACTGTTGGATGAAATTGGGCCGGTGCAAGGAACTTCTCCGAAAAAGCCATCGAATCGCGGTCGCAAGCCAATGCAAACCACTGTGCTAACTTCTCCGGAAAGCGTCGAGGTTTTGCGCGAGAAGGCAAAAAAATCAGCTGAGCGCGCAGCCAAGCGTGATTCTGTGTCGCACCAGAAGAAGACCCCCCAGAAACGTGGCCGGCCAGGAAAACGACAGGCAACACCACCAGCCAAGCCGTCGGCCAAACGCGATGCCAAGAAGAAGGCGTCTTCGTCATCGGAAGAAGACGAAGATGTCGACTTCTGTTTGATTTGTTTGGCGCTCTTGCCAAAAAAAACTGACCGCTGCAAATTCGATCCATTGCGATGTTTGCGATCGTCCTGTGCATTTGAAGTGCGCTGGCATGACGGCCAGCTATTTCACATGCAAAAATTGCATTTCGGAATAATTTTTTTCATTTTGCCACTGAAGGCCATCATTTTTTTTTTTTTTTGCCACTGAAGGCCATTATTTTTTGTTCTTTTTGCCACTGAAGGCTTCTTAAATAAATAAACGTTCTTTTTTCATCAATTCATGGCCATTTTACTTCATATTTTTCCATTTCTAGCGATTTTACAAGGGTGTCCACAACCGGGTACAAAAAAAATTTTGGCCAAAAATCATCACTTCATATACATGGCTGCAAATTTTTTTTCCATTTGTCTAAAACAATAGGTTACTTCAGAGGAAAGTTAGCTAGAGTCTCTAGCTTTACAATGATGTTCATATCACCGCATAATGTTGACTTGGAAAAAAGTTATTAGTGAAAAAAGCAAGTGTGTTC